>CAUYQV010003719.1:0-14179 GCA_963574575.1 Galagoides demidoff
ATGATGGCTGCAACCAAAAAATGGCCGGGCCTTGTGGCAGGTGCCTGTGGTCCCAGCTATTTGGGAGGCAGAGGCAGGAGACTCGCTTGAGCCCAGGAGTTGGAGGTTGCTATGAGCTGTGATGCCATGGCACTCTACCCAGGGGGACAGCTTGAGGCTCTGTTTCAAAAAAAAAAGAAAAAGAAAAGAAACAAGAAGCTATTTTACATTATCACATGTGTGTATTTATATGCACAGGTGGATATCTGAAGATGTATCTTTAAATTTTCACTGCATCCTTTTCTGGAGGAAAATGTTTCAACCACAAACATTTCATGATACCAATTGGTGGTACTTTGTTTAGAACTGCAATTTTCTCTTCTATGTGAATTTATTAATATAAACATGATGCTACAAGTACTAAAACAGAATCATCACTTGGTTCCTTGTCTTTTTGTTCCAAAAGTTTTACAGATGGTTTTTATTTAGGGGAGTACACATTTATGCTGAGGCAACATTTGCTGGCCTATGAACATCTGAAAGTGTTTTGTGAATAATTTTAACCAACTTGAGATTTTCCACCTTTTAAATAGATGTAGTAAATAGTAAGTTTAACCTGTGTATCATGCCAAATATTTTTTGCATGATGGAATAGGATTATCGGCTTTGAAATAAAAATGGCATGTTATAAGTCACATAAAGAATACATGAATCTGAATTATTTAGGCACAACACATGACTGGTGACCATTCTGTTTGCCTTACACAGTGCCATTAGTGCCCTCAGTGCCCTCACCAGTCAAGTGAGGAGACCCCTAGAAAGAGGGGTCCAAAAAGTGAAGAGGGCCAGTGCAACTGCTCAACACCCTCTAACCATACACCCCGTGGGAGTCAGCATTCAGATGCCTATCACACCGAAGCCCGTTATCGCCAACAGCTGTTAGCTAGAAAAGCAGAGCCTTCCTTACAGAAAATCAAATACAGGTAGGGACCCAAATCATGACAATTAGGAAAAAGCTATTTGTCCTTCTTCCCTTTCTCTTCCCCAGTAACAGAGGAGTTAGGTCTTAACAAAGAGGAGGCTGTATCTCAGAATCAGACTCTTCTCCCACTACACCTACAAACATACACACACACTCACTTTCACACACACACACACTCTCATCCTTCTCACCTAGGTATCACCTAATCATCCCTCATGACTCAGCTCAACTCTATTGTCATTCTCTAGGAAAGAACCTGTCCCAAATTCCAATCCCTCTCCCAACCTCATCCCTAAACTCTACATTGGATGTCCTTTTCCAATTCTTCCTCAGCCCACCTGGGGCTGCACTACATAGCACTCTGCAGCCCCGACCACTCTAAATTCTGCCCATCTCTTACCTGTCTTCCCACTTTTTGAGAACAGAGGTCATATATTTTTCATTTTTGTACATCTAATGCCTTATTAATGTCTAGTATTTAGAAGGTGCCTAAACATTTGTTGAATGGTAAAAAAATAATAATAACAAAAATAAATAAATAAAAATATTTGTTGAAAGGGGCAAAAATGACTGTTAAGCCAGGTGTAGTTTAAGGCATTTCTTTTCCTGATATTTGTCATAGTCTACATAACCATCGTGGTGACCTCCAGTATTTACTCTCAGGGTCTCTTCTGTTTTCATTCTCTCTGTGAGTAGCCTAATCCACTACTCCTCTGGCTTCAGTGGCCACTTTTATGACTCTGACTGTGGGATGACTTCCAAATCTATATTACCATTAATATCTGTCATCTGAACTCCAGATGGGCATTTTCAACTACTATTGAACATTGTCACTTGGATTCTCATTCTAACACTTTTCATTACATTCCCCTCCAGTGCTTCTCTGTCTTCAATTCTAGGTGACATCACTCATCTGTGCGTTCATGTTAGAGACCTTGGAATTTTCTTTGACACCTCCCTGTCCAGCACTACTGATATCCAATCCTGTCAACTTTTCCTTTAAAATCTTTCCAATTTCCATCATTTCAGCTACTATGGTCTGAATGTTGGTGCCTACCAAAATTCATATTTTGAAATCCTATCTGCAACAAGGTGTTGGGATTAAGAAGTGTGGATGGGGAGAAGGGCAAGATGGATGACTGGAGGCAGTCTGGTGGAAAGGATTATGACCAGAAAATACCCAACAATGCTAAAGACTGGGAGCCAAGCTGTGAGAGAAAAGTGATCACCACATGTCACCTCTGCTAAGGCAAGCTGCAACTCCAAGAAAGCAATTTTCAGTTACAAAACTCATCCCAAAGGAAAAGTATCTGCCCCCTCCCCCAAGAGAGTTATTTTTGGTTTTGTTTTTGTTTTTCCTTTTTTTGCTCACTGTAGGTTTTCTACAGGCAAGCAATGAACTGAGGACCTCTTGTCTCACCCTACAGGAGAGAGTTGTAGGAAGCAGGGACTACTTCTCCAAAGGGACCTGCTGTGACCCTGACCACACTCCTGCCAGGTGAAAATTGAACTAATGTTTTCCCCACCATTTTGAACTTCCAGTCCACCCTCCCCCACTTGCCCGATGGTCCAGAAGCCTAACCCCTGCAGAGACTGAAATGTCTACAGTTCATTGCCTGGTTGGGCACTGCAAGGCCATGGTAGAAAAGCTTCTCTGTAACAGTGAGCCCAGGAGTAGTACAGACAAAGAGGGCAGGCTGTCCGACTTGGCTCTGTGAAAGTGCAAACCAGTTGCAAGAGGAAGCTTGTGAGCTGTGCATCCTGCCCTGCCGGAACTAAGCACATAGCATTCTACTCTGCCAGAACCACACATCACACCCAGCCAGAGCCTCCCTGCCAGAGCCTAGAGCCCCACACCCACCAGCCAGAGCCACTGGTTGAGCTCTGCCCTGCCAGAACTGCAAGCTGCAGACCCTGCCCTACTGGTGGAGTCCTGCACCCTGTGCTATCAAACCAGCTGCTACAGCCACTTCCCTGGCCATGGGAGCTGCCTAGGAGCTCCAGCAACAGTAAAGCAATCCCGCCAGGGTCTAATCTTGGAGAGACACCTCCCAAACTCTAAGAACTGCCAAAGGAAGCCATACCTCACCCTATAGGGATACCACTGCTGCAGAGAAAATCATTTGTGGACTTGTTTTCCTCAGGTTCAGACTAAGCTCAAGTGGAACACTCTCCAGTTGCCACTGAGTACCTGAGACAGGCAAGCCTCACCTCCCCCAGCTGGCAAGTGGCAGAGGGTGGTGGCTGGGCAGAGGGGACATTGACTTTCCTTTGACTCAGGCAGATGCAAAGCCCTGGCACATCTGCCTATTGGAGGGAGCAGGACCACAGCCCCATAGGGTTACCAGTGACTGGGCATGAAAGAGGTACAAGGTGGGAAAAGAGATATCAGCCCCCTTGTCCAACTCTGCTACTGGGTGAGCCTTTCTGATTCTACAGAGCACTGGAGTGAGCCACATGTGAGCAGTCAGTAGTCCTTTGCTATCTAGCTCCTGGAGCCCTTTCGAACTCTCCCACTTGAGAGTTGGTACTGACTGGGTCAATTGGTTTAGAACACCTAACCTGGCCCAATCACCCAAGGACCCTCTTGGGTGGTGCCCTGGTTGTGTGGCAACAAAGAGAATTGATTTTCCTCTCCCAGTTGTTGCCTGTGGGGTGCAGGGTGTCTTAGTTGCTCGTATTTCTCCACAGCTGAGATTTCAACCCAGAGTCACTGATCCATTAGGATCACAAAAAGACCAGCTGAATACAAGACAGAACCACCCACCCCCACCACACCAACTAGGTCCCCAGAGCCTTAGTCTATAATACTGTACAAGTCCTTTGCAAAGATGTAGGGTAAGAAGCTACAGTCACTAGTCCCAGATTCCTGGAAAAGGGCTGGTTATCCACAACTGTAGGTGCCCCCAATCCAATTTTACTTTACCTCCATGAAAAATAATCATGGAGCGGAATCAGCAGGAAAACTCTGACAACAGGAATAATCAGAGTCAACCAACTTCCCCAAGAAATGATAAAACAAACCTAACAGATGATCCCACTCATAAACAAATGGCTAAGATGTCAGAAATCGAGTTCAGAATTTGGGTGGCAAATAAGGTCAACGGAATGGAGATAAAGATGGCATTAGAATTTCAAGGAGTAATTCAAAAGTCATCTCAAGAATTCAATGAATTCAAAGACAAAATTACCAAGATTTTGACACATTGAAGCAAGAACTTGCAGCCCTCAAAGATCTGTAAAAATACAGTAGAATCCCTCAGTAACAGAATAGAACAGGCAGAAGAAAGGATCTCTGACATTGAAGACAAGGCTTTTGAATGTTCTCAAATGCTCAAAGAGGAAGAGAAGTGGAGAGTAAAAATGGATCATTCTCTCAGAGAGCTCTGAGATAATTTGAAGAAAACTAATATTCACCTTATAGGAGTTCCTGAAGGCAACGAGGTTGCTTCAAAAACTACAGATGCTCTACTGCAACAAATAATCAACAAGAACTTCCCAAACATGGCAAGAGATTCTGAAATTCAGATAGCAGACAGTTTCAGAACCTCAGCATGAATTGACCCAAATAAAACATCTCCTAGACACATTATAATTAACTTCACCAAAGTTAATATGAAGGAGAAAATTCTGCAAGCAACCAGATGTAAGAAAACCATAACCTACAAGGGGAAGAATATGAGAATGACTGCAAATCTCTCTACTGAAACCTTTCAAGCTAGAAGAGGGTAGTCATCAACCTTTAATCTTCTAAAATAAAATAACTTTCAACCCAGGGTCCTGTATCCAGTGAAACTGAGTTTCATTTATGATGGAGAAATTAAATACTTTAATGACATTCACATGTTGAAGAAATTTGCCATAACTAAACCAGCTCTTCAAGATATTCTCAGACCTATCCTCCATAATAACCAGCGTAATCCTCTACCACCAAAGTAACCTTGCTCAGAAACTTTTGATCAAATTCCAACTTTCACAGTGACAAAGATTAAAAATTTCCACTGGACTTTTGAAAAACTCCATAACCAAAATATTACCAGGCTTATCAATACTCTCAATTAATGTGAATGGCTTAAATTGTCCTCTAAAGAGGCATAAGTTGACTGACTGGATACAAAAGTCAGGCCAGATATTTGCTGCACTCAAGAATCTCATCTTACCTGAAAAGATAAATATAGACTCAGGGTGAAGGGATGGTCATCTATAACTCAGGCAAATGGAAATCAGAAAAAAGCAGGTGTTGCAATTTTATTCGCAGTTACATTAGGCTTTAAACCAACAAAAATAAGGAAAGATAATGATGGTCACTTTATATTAGTTAAGGGCAACACTCAACATGATGAGATTTCAATTACTAACATTTATGCACCCAACCAGAATGCACCTCAATTTATGACAGAGACTCTAACAGACATAAGCAACTTGATTTCCTCCTGCACCTTAATAGTCGGAGATATTAACATCCTTTTGGCAGTGTTGGATAAATCCTCCAGTAGGAAATTAAACAAAGAAATTATAGATTTAAACTTAACCATTCAACAATTAAATTTAATAAACATCTACAGAATATTTCATCCTAACAAAACTGAATACACATTCTTTTCATCAGCCCATGAAATGTCCTCCAAAATTGATCACATTATAGGTCTAACCCCAGCAAATTTAAAATAATAGAAATAATCCCTTGTATTTTCTCAGACAGTCATGGAATAAAAGTTGAACTCAGTAACAACAGGAATCTGCATACTCATACAAAATCATGGAAACTAAATTACCTCATGATGAATGATAGTTGGGTCAGAGACAAGATTAAGAAAGAAATTAGCAAATTTTTGTAACAAAATGATAACAAAGACACAAATTAGCAGAACCTCTGGGATACCACAAAGGCAGTCCTAAGAGGGAAATTTATAGAATTGTAAGCTGCGAGCTTTCCTCAAAAGAACAGAAAAAGAGGAAGTCAACAACTTCATGGGACATCTCAAAAAAGTGGAAAAGGAAGAACATTTCAATCCCAAATCCAACAGAAGAAAAGAAATAACTAAAATTAGAGCAGAATTAAATGAAATTGATAACAAAAGGATTTACACAACACATCAATCAAAAAACTGGCTTTTTGAAAATGTCAATGAAATAGATAAAACTTTGGCCAACCTAACTAAAAATAAAAGATTAAAATCCCTAATTTCATCAATCAGAAAAGATAAAGGCCAAATAACAATGGACACTTCAGAAATTCAAAAAAACTTAGTGAATATTATAAAAAACCCTATTCTCTGAAGTCTGAAACTCTGAAGGAAATAGACAAATACCTGGAAACACACCACCTTCCTAGACTTAACCAGAAGGAAGTGGAAATTTTGAACAAGCCTATATCAAGTTTTGAAATAGCATTAATTATAAGAAATCTCCCCAAAAAGTAAAGCCTGGGACCAGATGGCTTCACATAAGAAGTCTACCAAACCTTTAAAGAGGAACTAGTACCTATATTACTCATCCTTTTCCAAAACATAGATAAAAAAAGGAATGCTCCCCAACATATTCTATGAAGCAAATATCACACTGATCCCCAACCCAGGAAAAGACCCAACAAGAAAAGAAAATTATGGACCAATATCTCTACTGAATATTAATGCAAAAATATTCAATAAGATCCTAGCAATCAGAATCCAGCAACACATCAAACAAATTATACATCATGCCCAGGTGGGTTTCATCCCAGGGTCCCAAGGATGGTTCAGTATACACAAATCTATAAACACACATCACATAAACAAAACAAAAAATAAAGATCATATGATTCTCTCAATTGATGCAGAAAAAGCTTTTAATCAGAACAGTTAAGAAAATAAGTATAGAAGAAACATTTCTTAAATTGATAGAGGCCATCTACAGCAAACCCACAGACAATATCATGTTGAAAGGAGTAAAATTAAAAACATTTCCACTCAGGTCAGGAACCAGGCAAGGTTGCCCATTGTCTCCACTGCTTTTTAACATTGTAAGGGATCTCTTAGCCATCACAATCAGGCATGAGAAGGCAATCAAGGGTATCCAAATAGGATCAGAGGAAATCAAACTGTCACTCTTTACAGATGATATGATTGTATATCTGGAAAACCCCACTGACTCAACTACAAAACTCCTAGAAATGATTAAAGGAATACAGCAGTGTCTCAGGATACAAAATCAATACTCACAAATGTATACCCTTTATATATATGAACAATAGTCAAGGTGAAAAAATAATCAAGGACTCTATTCCATTTACAATAGTGCCAAAGAAGATGAAATATCTGGGAATGTATTTAAAAATGACGTGAAAGATCTCTATAAAGAGAACTATGAAACTCTGAAAAAAGAAATAGCTGAGGATGTTAACAAATGGAAAAATATAACATGCTCATGGCTGGAAAGAATCAACATTGTTAAAATGTCCATAGTTCCCAAATCAATCTATAAATTTAATGCAATCCCAATTAAAGTACTTCTATCATACTTTAAAGATCTGGAAAAATTAGTACTTCATTTTATATGGAAACACAAAAAATCTTGAATAGCCAAAACATTACTCAAAAATAAAAACACATCAGGAGGTATCATGCTACCAGACTTCAGATTATACTATAAATCTATAGTGATCAAAACAGCATGGTACTGGCACAAAAATAGAGATGTAGACATATGGAACAGAACTGAAAACCAAAAGATGAACCCAGACACTTATCATCATTTTGATCTTTAATAAGCCTATCAAAAATATAAACTAAGGTAAAGATTACCTATTTAGCAAATGGTGCTGGGTGAATTGGCTGGTGACTTGTAGAAGACTAAAACTGGATCCATATCTTTCTCCTCTAACAAAAATTGACTCTCACTGGTTAAAGGACTTAAACTTAAGACATGAAACTATAATAATTCTTAGAGAGAGTGCAGGGGAAACACTTGAAAAAACTGGCCTAGGAGAACTCTTTAGGAGGAGAACCCACAGAATAATTGAAGCAACATCAAAAATACATTACTGAGATCTGATCAAACTAAAAAGCTTCTGCACTGCAAAGAACACAGTAAGTAAAGCAAGAAGACAGCTATCAGAATGGAAGAGAATTTTTGCAGATCATATTTCTGACAAAGGTCTAATAACCAGAATCCACAGAGAATTCAAACTTATTAATAAGAAAAGAACAAGTGAGGGTGGTACCTGTGGCTCAAAGGAGTAGGGTGCCAGCCCCATATGCTGGAGGTGGCTGGTTCAAACCCAGCCCCAGCCAAAAAAAAAAGGAAAGAAAAGAGATACCGCCTTTATATGGAATCAGAAAAAATCTCAAATAGCCAAGACATTACTCAGAAATAAAAACAAAGCAGGAGGAATCATGCTACCAGACATCAGACTATACTATAAATCCATAGTGATCAAAACAGCATGGTACCGGCACAAAAACAGAGAGGTAGATGTATGGAACAGAATAGAGAACCAAGAGATGAACCCATCCACTTACCATTATATGATCTTTGACAAGCCAATTAAAAACATCAAGTGGGGAAAAGATTCCCTATTTAACAAATGGCATTGGGCAAACTGGCTGGTGACCTGCAGAAGACTGAAACTGTATCCACACTTTTAGCCACTAACTAAGATAGTGGTGACTAAGTGGTGACTAACTAAAATATACTCTGGATTAAAGATTTAAACTTAAGACATGAAACTATTATACAATAGAAATACAAATAATAGAAGAAAGTGTAGGGAAAACACTTGAAGAAATTGGCCTGGACGAAAATTTTATGAAGAGGAACTCCTGGGCAATTGAAGCAACATCAAAAATATACTATTGTGACCTGATCAAACTAAAGAGCTTCTGCACAGCCAAGAACACAGTAAGTAAAGCAAGCAGCCAGCCCTCAGAATGGGAGAAGATTTTTGCAGGTTATGTATCTGACAAAGGTTTAATAACCAGAATCCATAGAGAACTCAAATGTATTAGCAAGAAGAGAACAAGTGATCCCATCTCAGGGTGGGCAAGGGAATTGAAGAGAAACTTCTCTGAAGAAGACAGGCACATGGCCTACAGATATATGAAAAAATGCTTATCATCTTTAATCGTCAGAGAAATGCAAATTAAAACTACTTTGAGATATCACCTTACTCCAGTAAAATTAGCCCATATCACAAAATCCCCAAATCACAGATGCCAGCGTGGTTGTGGAGAAAAGAAAACACTTCTACACTGTTGAGGGGATTGCAAACTAATACATTCCTTTTGGAAAGACATCTGGAGAACACTTAGAAAACTAAAAGTAGACCTGCCATCTGATCCTATAATTCCTTTACTAGGTATACATCCAGAAGACCAAAAAGCACATTACAACAAAGATGTTTGTACCAGAATGTTTATTGCAGCCCAATTCATAATTGCTAGGTCATGGAAGAAGCCCAAGTGCCCATCGACCCACAAATGGATCAATAAATTGTGGTATATGTACACCATGGAATACTATGCAGCCCTAAATAAGGATGGATGTTTACATGGATGAAGCTGGAAAATATTCTTCTTAGCAAAGTATCTCAAGAATGGAAGAAAAAGTATCCAATGTACTCAGCCATGTTATGAAACTAATTTATAGCTTTCATATGAAAGCTATAACCTAATTATAACCTAAGAATATGAGGGGGTGGATAGGTGGAGGAAGGGTGATTGGTGGGAACCACCTCTATGGTTTATCTTACAAGGGTACAAGTGAATCTTTCTAAAAGTAGAATATAAATGTCTTAACACACTAACTAAGAAAATGACATGAAGGCTATGTTAACCAGTTTGATGAGAATATTTCAAATTGTATATTAAAATAGCACACTGTACCCCATGACAGTATCAATGTACACAGCTATGATCTAATAAAAAAAAAAGAAAGAAAGAAAGAAAAGAACAAGTGATCTCATTTCATTGTGGAAAAGAGATATGAACAGAAGCTTCTCTGAAGAAGACAGGCACATGGTCTACAGACACATGAAAAAATGCTCATCATCAGAGAAATGCAAATCAAAACCACTTTGAGATATCATCTAACTCCAGTAAGAGTAGCCCACATAACAAAATCCCCAAACTACAGATTTTGGCGTGGATGTGGAGAAAAGGGAACACTTCTGCACTGCTGGTGGGAATGCAAGCTAGTATGTTCCTTTGGGAAAGAAGTTTGGAGAACACTCAGTGTTCTAAATGTAGACCTACCGTTTGATCTTGCAATTCCTCTACTAAGTGTATATCCAAAAGACCAAAAATCAATTGGAAACAAAGATATATTCACCAGATTGTTCATTACAACTCAATTCATAATTGCCAAGTTTTGGAAGAAACCCAAGTGCCTATCATCCCATGAATGGATTGATAAATTGTGGTATATGTATACCATGGAATACTATGCAGCATTAAAAAAAGATGGAGACTTTACTTCTTTTATGTTTACATGGATGGAACTGGAAAATATTCTTCTTAGTAAAGTATCTCAGGAATGGAAAAAAATATCCAATGTACTCAGTACTACTTCAAAACCAATTTACAATCACTCACACTTTCATATGAGAGATGAATCACAACTATAGCCCAGGATGAAGGAGGGAAGGCGGGGATGGGAAGGGAGGGGGGTGGTTCGATAGAAGGAGGGTTAATGGTGGGACGACACCCATGAAGCATATTGCAAGGGTACAAGTCAAATCTATCAAGTATTGAACACAAATGTCTTAACACTGTGAGGTGAAAACTATGTTAAGTAGTATGCTGTAAGTACCCCAATTTGTACAAATAGTCAATATGTGAATCCCACAAAGGCATAAATGTATTCATGATCTATGTATATATAACCTAATTTAAAAAAAAGAATATTTAGAAAAAAAACAAGTATGGACATTTGACAGGGTATTAATTCATGGAGGATTACTATCTTTATAAAAGGTCATAAGAGAGCTTGTTTGGTCCTTCTACCATGTAAGGACACAGCTAGAAGGTGCTGTCTGTGAGCAAGAGGCCCTCATCAGACGCCAGATCTATCTGTGCTTTGACCTTGGGCTTCCCATTCTCTAGAACTATAAGAAATGATTTTCTGTTGTTTATAAGCTACCCAGGGTATGATATTTTGTTATAGTAGCCCACACAGGCTATGAAGTCAACTGTTATTTATTCAGTTTGGACCCTCAATCTCTTGCATGGGCTATTCTGATAGCTTCTTAGATATTTTCCTTAACTCTAATCAAACAATCTTGTGGTCTTTTTTCATCATATTGACACATCTCTATTGAGTGTCATTCTTGCACTGAGGATACAATGGAGAATTAAACAGTCAAATTCCCTATTTCCATGCAGCTAAAACTCTTTAGAGTTATATACAGGGTGGCCTGAAATGATCAGATGCTGATCTTTCTCCTAGCCCGTTTCCCTCATTCTTCAGCCCATATCTTCTGTTCATTCATCCTCCACATCTTCTGCTCACACACTCACTTAAGTATTTTACTCTTTCTCAGACTCTATGCCTCAAAATCCTTCTGCATGTGATTCTCATTTGTATCCATCCCTTTTAGCACCTGATCAATATGTACACATCCTTCAAGGCACAATTAAAACGCCTTCTCCACAAGGAAGATTTCCTGGTACTTAATCTTTCTTTTTTCTATGTTTTCATAGGATTCTGGATTTGCTTCTATTAAAACATTAGTCATGCTATACTATAATTGTGGATATATGCGTGTTTGTTGTATTCCTTTTGAGAGTGAAATTTTCCACAGGAGACCCAATTATCCTTGTATCTCTGCAAAAACACATTGTGTATTGCATAGTCGATAGTCAATACTTAAACAGTGGTGAATAAATAAATGGAATGATAAAAGAAAATATACATTCTATCTTTTTTATTCCTAAATCAGAAGCAGAACACAGAAGTTATAGATATTGAGTCTTTCCATTCTGCAGCTTGTAATTCTTTTCACCTTTTTATCTAAATGAATGGCACACCTATCCATTCTTTAGAAAGGCTTATTTTGTCAATTGAAATAATAAATAAATGTGCATTTCTTTGCATAATGCACCATAATCAATAATTTTTGCAGAGAGAAAATCAAAAGTGCCTTTCAAAATGAGTGCCAGTAGTGCCGTAAAGTAAGTGCTGGCCTTTCTTAATCCTACTCTGCCTGAGCAAGCTGAAAGCCCAGAATATAACATTTTTCCTATCTGAGGAGACTCAAATATGTCATCTGTAAACTGAACAGGATGGACTTTGGCCCCTTCCACTCTGACAAGCAATAACACCATAATACTCCATGGAATTGCCAGAAACGCCACCAATGCAGAAAAATGAACACAAAAGCTACAGACATGAAGAACTCACCAAGGGGCAGCCTTGACTAAAGCAAGCATGACTACACAGAAGCAAGAAGACTGGAGTAAGGTAATTAGAATTATGCCAAGAGATCCCAGCTGAAATCCCAATGCATAAATGCAACTTTTCTGAGTGTGCACAGGAGAAAAGACACAGAATGAGACTGTTGAAGCATCAAAGCATCTTAGGGAATGTGAATCTCACAGGACTCGTTCAAATTATACAGAAAGGAAAAGCATTTAATGACTTAAAAGCAAGAGTTCAATAGGACCTACTTATATCACGACCTTTCTTCATTCCCTCCCAATTTAATGGATAATTACAAAAATATTCTGATTCCATCTCCAAAACTTGCTTAAAGTAATAGCATTCTATTTTTTTTTTCTTTTTCCCAAAGCCTGGCCCAGGATATTTTTCTTCACTAATATATGGGAAGGTGAGTGAGGGAGAGAAGACTGTCAGAGGTAGAACCATCCTGTCAAGCTAGGAAGACGTGCCAGTCTCAGGAATTAGTTGTGCACCTAACATTTCTGGGTCAAATGTTCTGAGCTTGCAGAGGCACATCAGCTGTTTTGAGTCCTCCCCACATCCCCCAGCTCTTCGTCTTACAAATGTCACTCTCTGTTCCCTGGGCAGCTGCTGTGTTTTGCCACTCTGGTGGTTTCTAAGCTGCTCCGCCTGTGATCTGAGAAGAGGAAGAACAGACAGAGGATGAAGAGAGCAGCAGAGCAGAGCAGAACAGCTGCCAGAGGGAGATGTGTCACTGCACAGTGCGTAAAAAGCAGACACTAGAGACACAGAAGTTTAGAAAGGAATGTCCCAAAGAGTGGGAGCATGTGGAATGTGGAAAAATGGAGGAATTGGGCACAAATCTGCAAGACTAGTGTCACAAATTCTGTGTCCTGATCAACAACTTTTTGAAAGTTAATTCTATTCCAATTTAGTCAGGGGGAAATGATTACCGAAAAGTATCAAGAGTGGCAATCATGCTTTTCCAAGGACGTTTTCTGTTTTTTAAAAGAAACTTTTAATATCCTCAATAAAATCAGTAAGTTAAATTAAATATGGAACAAATAATTTGTCATTAATGTGCATTATGCATAACTGATTAAGAGACTGTACAAAGTTATCTGCATCTCTGCTTCCACTGGACCTCTATGCAAGCAGAACAGCAGACTGAAGTTATGCTGGAGTTATTCACAACAAGTATTTTCAGAGCACGTGAGAAAATAATCTTTTGATGCTATAAGCAAAATGGGAAAAGAACAGGGTGGGTTTTGAAAAACAAATCTTAGTAACAGAGACTTCAAACAGTAATTCTATTTATTTTTGAAGTAAGCAATATAGTTTTTTTAAGGAAAAAAAAAAAAAACACCTCCAGAAACCACCTTACCACCTTCACCTAAACAAATGCCAACTTCCTATAACATATTTGAGAGAATGTTTCAAACTGAAATAACTTAGGGGACCTGGAAAAATAGACTCGGACCCCCACTTAGGTTAATTATTTGGTAATTTATTTTACCTGCTGCAGGGGCTGCTGCTCCGAGAGACAGTCAGCAGCCCAGGTGTGAGGGTGAGTTACCTTTTATAGGCTTTGTGTAAGCATATTACAGAAGTGAAAGGTGGCTGGTTAAGGGGGGTTACAACTCAGGTAGTCATAAATACAGCAATAGACCGATAATTAATACAGTTTCAGTTGACAATGGATACATTTTATATCACAATGGTTATGGTCATACAACAGTAATTAATCAAGTCTCAGTGAGTTTTCCACCATTGTTCATCTACTGAGAACTTGGGGGTTTTGTGAAACTTGGGACTTTTTTCCTTGTACCTGAAGCTTGTTCT
>CAUYQV010003721.1:0-20740 GCA_963574575.1 Galagoides demidoff
GCGGGTGCCTGTGGTCCCAGCTACTTGGGAGGCAGAGGCAGGAGACTCGCTTGAGCCCAGGAGTTGGAGGTTGCTATGAGCTGTGATGCCATGGCACTCTACCCAGGGGGATAGCTTGAGGCTCTGTCTCAAAAAAAAAAATTTTTTTTTCTCACTTTTTTCATTGTTTTCCTGTTTTTTGTTGAATTCTCTGTATATTAAAGTTTTCTGTGTTTCCTTAAATAACTATAGTCATTAATTACAGTGCTGTATGCCAACATTTTGGGTAATGACAAACCACATATAGAACAGTAGTCCATATTTTTACTGTATCTTTTCTGTGTTTAGAGATGTTTACATACAAAAACACCATTGTGGTACAATTGCCTACTGTATTTAGTTGTGATAGGCTATACTACATAATCATAGTGTGTGATAGGCTATACCATCTAGGTTTGTGTAACTACATTCTATGATGTTCACTTGACAGAATCGCTTAATGCATTTCTCAGAATATATCCCCATTATTAAGTTACTCAGGATTGTGTTTTAAATTCTTTGACAGGCAGTTCATTTATTTCCATTTCTTTGGAGTTGGCTACTGGCAGATTATTGTGTTCTTTGATGGGTAATGTCTCTCCTTGGTTTTTTATGTTTCTTATTCTGTTTTGTTGTCTGAACATTTGGTGGAGAAATACCCTTTTATAGACTTTATAGGATGTTGTTGTCAGAAAGAAGATCTTCTTGTATGCGGGGGGGGGGCAAAAAAAATGACTGGGTGGGGTACAGAAATTCTGGCACTAGTGAAGGTACAGAATCCATGCAGCTCTGTCAGCTGAGGTTAGTGTTGACAAAGATTATGAGCTTTGTCATAATCAGGGATCTTCAACCTCTAGCACTATGGATGTTTACAATCATGGTAATGGCTATTGAGTCTTTGGTGGATATGGCTGCTAGGGTCCTCCCAATGCCTTTTTCTCCCCCCTAGGGAGTTGTGGCTGAAGAATCCTTATTAGCACTGGGACTGGCTTGTGGTGGCAGTCGTCCTGGTATCTGATGAGTGGCACCTGTGGAGCAGCCACAGAGTGGAGGCCTGAAGCATGGATTCATATGAAGAGATCAAGGTGGTAATGGCACTGGTACCCAGGGTACAGGCATCCCACTGCCATGTTGGTAATGATGTATAAAGCATGAGTGCTTGTGAAGCAGCAAGCAAGCCAGGGATGGGAGCAGAGAGCTACAGTGGCTGTGTGGTTTGGGTGGGACCTAGTTTTCTATGGTGGCTGAGCTGGTGACCGGAGTATGGTCATGCAGAGACCTTGCCTCCAGGGTGTGAACTAGTTTACTATGGCTCCATTGTCTGAGGTGCAGATGAGAGCAGTACTGCCACAGAATCCGGTCTACTGTCCAGTCACTCATGGAGTAGCCACAGTTCAGGAGTTAGGAGAAAGAAAGTCTTTGTAGAGATGATTACATTAAGTGTCTTTTTTTTTTTTAATTTTTGAGACAGAGCCTCAAGCTGTTGCTCTGGGTAGAGTGCTGTCGCATCACAGCTCATAGCAACCTCCAACTCCTGAGCTCAAGAGATTCTCCTGCCTCCGCCTCCCAAGTAGCTGGGACTATAGGCACCTGCCACAATGCCCAGCTATTTTTGGTTGTAGCCGCCATTGTTGCTTGGTGTGCCGGGGCTAGATTCAAACCTGCCAGCTCAGGTGTATTTGGCTGGCACCTTAGCCACTTGAGCCACAGGCGCTGAGCCATTTTAAGCATCTTGGGGTGGAGATATTATCTTGGATTGTTTGATTGAGCCTTAAATGCAATCACAAGTGTCCTTGTAAGAGAGAGGTAGAAGGAGTTTTCATATACACAGTGTAGAAAGCAATGTGAAGACAACAAAGACAGATTTGAAGGTGCTGACCTTGAAGATTGTAGCATGTGGCCACATGCTGGCAGCCACCAAAAACTGGAAGAAACAACAGATTCTGAAGGGAGTACAGCCCTGTAAATATCTTGATTTCAGCCCAGTGACACAGATTTTGGATTACTGATAGCCAGAATTGCAAGAGAATAAGTTTCTGTTGTTGGGCTGGGCTTGGTGGCTCATGCGTGTAATCATACCACTCTGGGAGGCCGAGGGTGGATTGTCTGAGCTCATGGGTTTGAGACCAGCCTGAGCAAGAGACCTCATCTCTAAAAATAGCTGGGCATTGTGGTCTGCGCCTATAGTCCCAGCTACTTAGGAGGCTGACATAGGAGGATCACTTGAGCCCAAGAATTTGAGGTTGCTATGAGCTATGATGCCATGGCACACTCCCGAGGGTGACAAAGTAAGACTCTGTCTCTAAAAAATAAAAAAATAGGCTCGGCAGTTAGGGCACTGGCCACATAAACCTGCCAGGGCCTGACAAACAATGACAACGACAACAACAACAAAATGGCCAGGTGTTGTGTCGAGCACCTTTAGTCCCAGCTACTTGGGAGGCTGAGGCAAGAGAATCACTACAGCCCAAGATTTTGAGGTTGCTGTGAGCTGTGATACCACTGAACTCTCTACCAAGGGCAACAAAGTGAGATTCTGTCTCCAAAAAATAAATACATACATAAAAATAAAGAAACTGTTAATTATCGTAGAAAGTGATTGTACCATTTCATGTTGCCACCAGCAGTGCATGAGAATACCAGTTGCTCCTCATTTTTTGGCCAACACTCAATTTGGTCAGGCTTTTTCATTTTAGACATTCTAATATTTTGTATTTTTCAGTCTATATATATCTTGCACCTATTTTATTAGATTTATACCCAAGTATTTCTTTCTTTTTTTATAGAAAGAATTCTTACATTTGCCTTTCTTTGGTGACCCAATGGAGAAATAGACATGTTATAATAAAATATTCTCTGTCTTTTTATCACGAAGTTTAAGAAAAAAATAAAAAAATTCTTTTTAAAATTTCCATAGTTTTAGAGAGTTGCAAGTGGAGTTTTGTTAACATAGATATATTGTATAGTGGTAAAGTCTTGGCTTTTAGTGTACCCAGTACCCCAAATAGTGTACATTGTACCCAATAGGTAATTTTTCATCCCTCACCTTCCTCCCATCCTCTCCCCCTTTGAGTTGCCAATATCTGTAGAACTTCTAGTACTACCTTCAATAGAGGTGGTAAAGAGTGGGCATCTTTGCCTTTTTAGAAGAAAAGTTTGCGGTTTTTTACCATTTGGTATATTATCTTTGTGCTCTTCATATATGACCTTTATTATGTTGAAGAAGTTTCTTTCTTTTCTTTTCTTTCTTTTTTTTTTTTTGCAAGCATAAAACCAAGTTTATTGAGGAAAAGATAGGTTCACAGAGCAAGAGCAAGATACAGGTTTACAGAGTAAGATATGCTCACCATAAACAATGAATAGGTTCCCATTATCACAACAAGGAAAAAGCTCTGGTAATAGTCTGGGGTTCTTTTTTTATACTGAGTGGGGCCCAAAGAGATTTTTTTCTATTTCTAATTTATTGTATTAAAGAATTTTGTCAAATGCTTTTCTGTATCAATTGAGCTGCTCGTGTGTGTGTAACTTTCTGTTAATTTGGTATATTACATTGATTTATCTATGGTAAACCATCTTTGCATTCCAGGAATAAATCACACTTGGTCATGGTGTATAATGCTTCCAGTGT
The DNA here is from genome assembly GCA_963574575.1 of Galagoides demidoff. Taxonomy (NCBI): domain Eukaryota; kingdom Metazoa; phylum Chordata; class Mammalia; order Primates; family Galagidae; genus Galagoides; species Galagoides demidoff. Next base: position 3,647 of record CAUYQV010003721.1, read on the forward strand.
GCTCTTGAGTTATTTGCTAGTATTTTGTGGAGTATTTTGTATTTTTGCATCTAGAATGTTGGTCTGTAGTTTGTTCTCTTTCTTTCTTCCCTTTCTTCCTTCCCCTTGTCCCCTTCTTTCTTTTCCTTTCTTTCTCTCTTTCTCACTCTCTTTCTTGCCGTACTTTTGGCTAGCTACAAAGAATGAGCTGAGGAGTGTTTTTTCCTCTTCAATTTTCTGGGAGACTTTAAGAGGAGTTGGTAATATTTTTTCCCTGACTACTGTGCTATGATTAGCTTGCATATTCTTTCTCACTTGACTTTAGCAAACTTTGTCTCTGCTGTCCTGTGTTACTGACTTAAATTATTTGCTGCAACTGTATCACCTCTGTTTTCTATATTCTCCTGATGTCAAATCAGTATCATCTCTGTTTCTGATTGCAATATTTCTAGCACCTAACATCTGATTGATTATTCCTTTTGCATGATCCTTTGATTTGCAAAATTAAAATCTTACTCTTATTGTAAAAAATGTAGGGCAAGTTCAGTTTATTAGAAGTCAAAATGATAAAGTTAGGAAGAGTGAACCAGTGGTTCTTAATTCTATTAGATTTACTGTACCCTTTTACAATGTTTTTAAAATATTGTAAATATCCTATTTATTCCTCTAAATTGACACTTATAGATTAAACTATACTCATATTTTTAGAAAATTAATATAAACATGACAATAAGCAAAAAGAAAGTAATTTCCATACGCATTTCAATAAATAAATCATAGAAATCAACAGTTTGGCTAGGCATGATGACTCATGCCTGTAATCCCAGCACTCTGGGAGGCTAAGCCTGAAGGATTGCTTGAGCTCAGGAGTTTGAGACTAGCCAAGCAAGAATGGGGCCCCGTCTCTCTTAAAAATAGAAAATTAACTGGGAGTTGTGCTGGGTGCTTGTAGTACCACCTACGTGGGAGGCTGAAGCAGGAGGACTGCTTAAGCACAGGAGTATGAGGTTGCTGTGAGTGAGGCTGATGCCATGGCACTATAGCCTGGGGCAACAGAGTAAGACTTGATCTCAAAAAAAAGGAAAAAAGTAAATCTTTGGTCAAACTTTGCTAGAAGTTAAAAGGCTTGCATCTATATGTGATTAAAATAAATATGAAATTAAAATGAATATGAAAATAGAATTAAAATAAATATGAAAGATACAAATGTAGGGAGATTCAAGTTTGGCTCTATTGTACTGGCATGAACTATTAACTATCGAATTGCTATTGGTACTACAGTGTTCCAGAATGGTGAAACTTGCTTGAAGAAATTTTAAAGAACATTTTTTTCTTTGATTTACATTGTATTTGTATTCCTGGAAATTTCAATGTAAAATTGAACTGGGCAAAAAAATACATTTGTGTTTATATTTTATTTATTTATTTATTTTGAGAAAAAGACTCACTGTGTCGCCCTGGGTAGAATGCCATCGCTTTATCATAACTCACAGCAACCTCAAACTCTTGGGCTCAAGCAATTCTCCTGCCTCAGCTTCCCCAGCAGCTGGGGTATAGGCGCCTGCCACAACTCCTGGCTTATTTTTCTATTTTTGATAGAGATAGGGTCTTTCTCTTAACCAGGGTAGTCTCTGAACTCCTGAGCTCAGGCAATCTACCCACCTTTTCTTTACAGAATGCTACAATTAAAGGCGTGAGACACTGTGCCCAGGCTGGGTTTATATTTTAAAAGGACTTTAGTTCTGGGCTTGGCTAATCATAAGCAATTTTTTTTTTTTACCTACATGAATGTTCAAGGGGACATCAAAGGTCACACAAGATATGGGACAGTTCTTCATGGTGTGGTACTGTTTACTGCAATGTAGGGTGGAGTAGCATTACTTAGTCCCCTTGTCTAAATACCCTCTTGATCATTGTGACAATGGAAAATGCTTCTACAAATTTCTAAATGTCACATATGAGGCAGGAAGAACTTCCATGAAGAACGTCCATCAAGAACTGCTAGGACTGGGCCAGGCACGGTGGCTAATGCCTGTAATCCTAGCACTCTGGGAGGCTGAGACAGGTGGATTGCCTGAGCTCATGAGTTCAAGATCAGGCTGAGCAAGAACCAGATCCCCCCATCTCTAAAAATAGCCAGATGTTGTGGAGGGTGCCTGTAGTCCCAGCTACTTGGGAGGCTGAGGCAGGAGGATTGCTTAAGCCCAAGAGTTGGAAGTTGCTGTGAACTATGATGCCACAGCACAGCACTCTACCAAGGGAGACAAAGTGAGACTCTGTTTCAAAAAAAAAAAAAAAGAAAGAAAGAAAGAAAAAGAAAAAAATAAAGAACTACTAGGACAAGTGATGGATAAAGAAATTTGTTCGGCTTGGCACTTGTGGCTCAAGCGGCTAAGGCACCAGCCACATACACCTGAGCTGGCGGGTTCAAATCCAGCCCGGACCCGCAAAACAACACTGCAACCAAAAAACAGCCAGGCGTTGTGGAGGGTGCCAGTAGTCCCAGCTACTTGGGAGGCGGAGGCAGTTGACTAGTTTGAGCCCAGGAGTTGGAGGTTGCTATGAGCTGTGATGCTACGGCACTCTACCCAGGGGGACAGCTTGAGGCTCTGTCTCAAAAAAAAAAAGAAATTTGCTTATAAGGTTCTATTTTTTCTTTACATATATTCAGTGTAGTCACCTGATAAGATTCTTGTGGAAAGGAGATAATTAAATAAAAGCCATGTTTGAGGAATATTCTGATATCTACTTTCCAGGTGTTAGGGACAGGTAAGGAAGCAAAAAAAGAAGTAACTTGCCTTTTTCTTTTCCTTTTCCAGCACCTGTGATTTACAAAGCATTTTCCATGTTATACACTTCACATCAGCAGTGAATTTATCTACACCATTTTAGAGAGGAAGTAGAGGAAGTTCATAAATATTGTGACTTTATTTTTTTTAATTTATATTTTTAAACAGTGTTATTATATCACCCTCAGTAGAATGCCGTGGCGTCACAGCGCACAGCAATCTCAAATGCTTGGGCTTAAGCGATTCTCTTGCCTCAGCCTCCCATGTAGCCGGCACTACAGGCGAAGAAGAATTTTTTTAAAGAGAGAAGATCTGATAGCACTTGAGAAGGCTGAGGCAGGCGGATTGCCTGAGTCCAAGAGTTTAAGACCAGGCTGAGAAAGAGCAAGAGACTCTGTCTATGCAAAAAATAGAAAACTTAGTTGGGGATAGTGGGGCATTCTGTCTCAAAAAAAAAAAAAAAAGGGTTGGGGGTAGGGAGAGCAATAGGAGACTCATAGTAAAACTAAAATTAGCGAGACTTTTTTTAAAATTTTATTTTAAATTAGCGAGACTTTAATTAGAAAGCTTTATTCTATTGACATTGTCTATTCATTGACATTCTGTGAAGAAAGGTAACCAAAGAGTCTTTGAATACTGAGGATTTATTAATACATTTCCCCTTCCTGTCTTACAGGATATTGATATGCAGTTGAAGGAGATCATGGAAAATGTGAATAATATAATAATTCGCTATGCTGTTGATCTTAATATGTCTACGGAAAGGAGGAGCTCCCTTACAGAGTTTAGGAAAAGAAAGAGAACCTATTTTTTAGACAAAATGGCTACTTATGCAAGGAATGCTGAAGTTAGAGAAAAGACTCTTGCCCACATTCTGTCCTGGCTGGAAGAATGGAGTAAGTTTTCAGAAGTGTTTCAGGGAAAGACCACGAAGTTGATGAAAATGGTAGAGAAGAGAATTTATACGTAAATTCAGAAGGATTAATTAGACCTAACAAAGAAAACACTAAGGAGGTTATTCAGACAGTTGTCCTCTGTTCTAGAAAAAATAAAAGTATATATATATATTTTTTAATTCGGTCTCTGTAGAGAACATCAAAAATTGCCAGTGCCTACTATATTGCAAGTTGTCACGGTGGGTTATTGGGAAAAGTTTTCAATTAGCAATAATTGCGCCTGAGATAAAACTCATGGGCTATGATGCTGCCACTGTGCAAGGCTAGAAAAATATATTTTTATTCACTTAGTGCTAGCCATTTTGGCCTCCTGGCTTTTTTCAAGCATGCCAGCATGTTTCTCCTGCCCAGTGTCTTTATGCTTACTATTACCTTGCCGGTGACATTTCCCTCCAGATAGTCCTATGACTCATTCCCTGCTTAAATTTAACTTTAAAATGAGGTCTTCTCTGACCATCCCTATTCCCTTTCTTTCTTTTTTTTTTTTTCTATTCCCTTTCACCTGGCTCTCTCCATTACCCTCTACCCATCCTTATTCTTGTCTATAGCATTAGTATTTGACATATAATATAATTCACTTTTTAGTTCGTGTCTCTCTCTTTTCACTAAAATATAAGCAATATGAAGTCAGGGAAGTTGTTTTATTTAATGTTATATCCACAGCTTCTAGAAGAGTACATGGCGGAGTATATACTGGTTGAATAGAAGAATGAATGAGATGAGAATACAAAAAAATGGAATTTAATTTGTTGCAAGAAATCTTATGTAACAAGACTGATAAATACTAGATAACTTACCAAAGGCATTAAATGGGATTTAGATCCCCAATATTAATACATACACTCTCATTTTAGATACTTACTTTTCTGGAGTCAGGGAACTAAACCAAATAGAGACTTTTTACTCTGATTTATATTTTCCTGTCCAAGACTTACTTATTCGGCTTTCTGTTCCAAGTCTCTTTGTTTTAAATTTCTTTATGGAGAAAAGCCCCAGGATGGTAGTATGAGATACCTATATTCCCCGATAATACTACATGGAAGCTTATATAATAATTTATCTTTCTGTACAAAAGTAATTGTTTTTTTCTCTTCAAGATGCCATTTTGTCAGAGATGACAGTAATTGATGCTGATGAATACCACCGCTGGATGGTGCAAATGGAGATGTTACCAGAGACATTAAAAGCTATTGAAAACAATGTCAAGATCCTGAGCAGATTTACTTTAGCTCTCCTTGAAGAAAAGAAGAAACGAAGGAAAAAAACATGTAAGGGTACTTTATGACTTTGGAAATGGAGTTTGATGTTTTTCTAAAAATAGCCTTATTGATGTATAATTTGTAAGTACAATTAATGATTTTTAGTAAGTTAATAGAGTTTTGCAGTGATCACCACTATCCAGTTTTAGAACCTTTCCCTTATCCCAAAAAGATCCCCCTTTTTTTTTTTTTGAGACAGAGTCTCATTATGTCACCCTTGATAGAGTGCTATGCCATCAGAGCTCACAGCAACCTCAAACTCTTGGGCTTAAAACAATTCTCTTGCCTCAACCTCCCAAGTAGGGAGGACTGCAGGCGACCGCCATAATGTCCAGCTATTTTTTTTGGTTGTAGCTGTCATTGTTGTTTGGCAGGCCCAGGCTGGGTTCGAACCCACCAGCTCTGGTGTATGTGGCTGGTACCCTAGCTGCTGAGCTACAAGTGCCAAACCTCCTATTCTTTAGTATTTCTTGTAAGGCAGGTCTGTTAGCAATAAATTTTCTCAGAATTTGTTCATCTGGGAACGTCTTTATTTCACCCTAATTTTTAAGTAGACTTTATTTTTTGGAGCAGTTTTAAAGAAAAACTAGTGAAAAAAGTTGTCATGCATCTGCCCACAATTTTCTCTTCCATTTTTTTTCTTAGCTCCTTAGGTAGGCAATCCCCTACTATTAATATTTCCCATTAGTATATACTTTTGTTACAATTACAACATTGATACATTATTAACTAAGTTCTGCAATTTAGTCAGAATTCCTTATTTTTATCTAAATTTCCTTTTCTGCCTCAGGATCCCATCCAGAGTACCACATTACATTTAGTTAGTCATGTCTGCTTAGGCACCTCTTGACTGTGACAGTTTTGAGAAGTACCAGTTGCAGGATGCCCATCTATTGGAATTCTTCTTATGGTTTTCTCATGTTAATCCTGGTGTTATGGGTTTTGAGGAGAAAGATCACAGACATAAAGTGCCACTTTCATCACATCATATCAAGGTTATATACTATCAAATGATTAATGACTTGATGTTGATAACCTGGCTAAGGTAACGTTTATCAGGTTTTGCCACTGTAAAGTTATCCTTTCCTTTCCTTTCTTTTTTTTTTTTTTTTTTTTTTGGTTGCAGCCATCATTGTTGTTTGGCAGGCCCGGGCTGGGGATTCGAACCCGCCACCTTGGGTGCATGCGGCTGGCGCCTTAGCCACTTGAGCCACAGGCACCGAGCCCCTTTCCTTTCTTTACTGTTGTCTTGCAGGGGTGTCCAACTTTTTGGCTTCTCTGTGTGTATTGGATAAAGGAGTCGCTCTGGGTACACATTAAATATACAAACACTAAGAAAACCTGATGAGCAAAAAAAAAAAAAAAAAGGACTGTGCATAATTTTTGTGATATCTACCACCACAGATAAGCAAAAAGCTGTCATATAATCCACATATGGCTTATAAGCTGCAGATTGGCCACCCCTGTGAGAGAAGTCTAAGGATGCAGCCCATGCTTAAAGAATGGAGTTACACTTTCCTTCCTTTAGAATGGAGCATGGACATAAATTATTTGAAATTCCCATATAGGGGAGATTTTTCTCTTCTCCCATATTAATTAATTTATTCAACTATTTATATCAAAATGGACTCACAAATATTTATTTTATACTTTGGGTTATCACATATAATCCAGTACTAGTTTATTTTCTTGATTAAATCATTCCAGCTTTGGCCATTGGGAGGTCTTTCAATTATTTCCTTTGCCCCTTTGACATACTTCTATCAACATAGGCTTTTGTTTGGTTGGATTTTTAGCACGTCCTTACTTTCTATATTACAAGATGTTTTGGACTCATCTTGTGTATTTCCTGTCCCAGTCCTAGAATCAACCAATTTCTTCAAGGATTTCTGCTTCCCTTTATTGGGGTATAGTATTAAAAACCAAGGTCTGGGTGTTAGGTATGCTCATTGCTACTGTGGTATTATTTCTATTAGGCCTTCTTAGCTGACAGAGCAAAGGAATATCCATACATGTACTAATCCATGAATATACACATATCTCTAAATATTTCTGTACATAACCATCTGTAACTATACTCAGCCAAACAGAAGTCTTTATGTCTCCAACTGTAATCCATTAACACATGGACCATCCTAGCTTCCTCCCTTTGATTATCTGTGGATGCCCAAATAGCAGGAAACCTAGTTTCCACTATCTGCCATCTATTTACCTAATTATTAAATTCCAGTCTACATATATAGCAGTGTCAGAATTGTTAATCCCTACCCTCCATGAGAAATTATCAACTAGAGTATAATGCTTATGAGTTGTTCCTTTTGCCCTTGATTTTATAGACTCAGCTAGGCCTGGTGGCTCAGATCTGTAATCCCTGTACTTTCGGAGGCTGAGACAGGAGAAATGCTTGAACTCAGGAATTTGAGGCTGCAGGGGGCTACAATTGTGCAGTTGCTCTCCAATCTGGACAACAGAGTAACAACCTGTCTCTAAAAAAATTTTAAAATTAAAAAAATATAAATAAAAAAATAGTTTTATAGACTTCATTCAATTCTAGAATTACTTAGGTCAGCACCTTCCCTCCACTCTACCTTCACTGAGATTGTATGATATGTTTCTAATAACAGTCTCTTGTCACAGTGTACATTTCTTCCTAAAGTACCTTGACTTCTAAATGATGATTATTATTATTTTTCTTTTTGAGACAGAGTCTCACTATGTCACCCTCCATAGAGTGCTGTGGCATCATAGCTCACAGCAACCTCAAACTCTTAAGTGATTCTTTTACCTCAGCCTCCCAAGCAGCTGGTTCTATAGGCACCCATCATAGTGCCCAGCTTTTTTTTGTTGTTGTTGCAGTTGTCATTGTTGTTTAGCTGGCCTGGGCCAAGTTTGAACCCGCTAGCCTGGGTGTATGTGGCAGGTGCCCTACCAACTGAGATACAGGCACTGCCAAAATGATTATTTCTTAAAATGTGCATATGTTTAAGGTTCATTCTTTGTACTGTAGAATTCTCTCTTTGATAAATGCATATTCCTGTGTAGCCACAATTAAGGTATCATACAGAATAGTTTGTCCATCCTAGAAATCCCTGTTTTTCTCTTATTCATCCTTCCCCTTTCTTTCCCAGCACAGGGCAACTACTGATCTTTTCATGTCTCTGTAGTTTTTTTCAGAATGTCATAATTGGAATCCAGCAGTATATGTAGTTTTTTAGACTAGTTTCTTTCTTTCTTTCTTCTTTTTTCAGAGATAGTGTCTCATCTGTTGCCCTTAGTAGAGTGTTGTGGCATCACAGTTCACAGCAACTTCCAGCTCTTGGGCTTAGGCGATTCTCTTGCCTCAGCCTCCCGAGTAGCTGGAACTACAGGTGCCTGCCACAACACCCGCCTACTTTTTGTTGTAGTTTGGCCAGGGACAGGTTCAAACCTGCCACCCTTGGTATATGGGGCCAGCGCCCTAACTCACTGAGCCACAGCTGCTGCCCTTCAAATTAGTTTCTATCACTTAACAATATACATTTAAGGTTCCTCCATTTCTTTTTGTGGTTTAATAGTTCTTTTTTTTTTTTTTTTTTTGCTGTGTGGTGGTTCATGCCTGTGATCGTTACACTCTGGGAGGTTGAGACAAGTGGATTGCTGGAGGTCAAGAGTTCAAGCCCAGCCTGAGCAAAAGCAAGACCTCTACCGAAAATAGAAAAAAACAGGTGGTGCCTGTGACTCAGTGGGCTCTGGCCCCATATACTGAGGGTGGCAGGTTTGAACCTGGCCCCGGCCAAACTGCAACAAAAAATAGCCAGATGTTTTAGTGGGAGCCTGTAGTTCCAGCTACTTGGGAGGCTGAGGCAAGGGCATTGCCTAAGCCCAGGAGTTGGAGGTTGCTGTGAGCTGTGCAAAACCGTGGCACTCTACTGAGGGTGATAAAGTGAGACTCTGCCTCTAAAAAAAAAAAAAGAAAAGAAAATAGAAAAAACAGGCGGATGTCATGACAGATCCCTATAGTCCCAGCTACTTGGGAGGCTGAGGTAAAAGGATTGATCTCTTTAGCCCAGAAGCTTGAGGTTGCTGTGAGCTATAATGCTGCCGCACTCTACCCAGGGAGACAGAAAGACTCTATCTCCAAAAAAAAAATTCTTTTTTCTTGCTAAATAATATTCCATTGTACAGATGTGCCATGTTTGTTTATTCACCTATTGAAGGACATCTTGGTTGTTTCCAGGTTTTAGAGATTAGGAATAAATACATTATAAAAATTTGCAAGTTTTTGTGTGGATATGAGTTTTCAAATCAATTAAGTAAATACCTAGGAGCACAATTTCTAGATTATATGAAAGACTAAAGAACTTCTTAGGAAACTGCAAAAATGTCTTCCAAAATAGCTTTACTATTTTTCTTTTCTTTTCTTTTCTTTTTTTTTTTGAAACAGAGTCTCACTATGTCACCCTCAGCAAAGTGCTATGGTGTCAGAGCTCATAGCAACCTCAAACTCTTGGGCGTAAGTGATTCTCTTGCCTCACCCTCCAAGTAGCAGGGACTACAGGCACCCGTTACAATGCCTGGCTATTTTTTGTTGCAGTTGTCATTGTTGTTTAGTTGGCCCAGACCAGGTTTGAACCCTCCAGCCTTGGTGTGTATGGCTGGTGCGGAGCCAGCTTTACCATTTTTCACTCGTATCATTAGTGAACAAAATTTCCTGTAGTTCCACATCCTTGCCAGCATTTGGTCTTGTTAGTTCATCAGGTTTTTTGGCTTTTAGCTATTTTAATAGGTGTGGAACAGTATCCCATTGTTGTAATTTGCAGTTCCCTAATGACAGATGATATTCAGCATCTTTTCATATGCTTATTTTCCATCTGCATATTTCATTTCTCACCTTCATTATTTGGAGAATATTTTGCTAGGTACAGAATTCTTGATTAACACTTTGTTTCACTACTTTAAATATATCATTCCATTGCCTTCTGGCCTCCACTATTTATGATAAGAAGTGAGCTGTTAAATTTACTGTGGTTTCCTTGTACTTGATGAGTCTACTTTGATCATAATAAGTAATTTTCTCTTTCTGCTTTAAACATTTTCACTTTGGCTTTCAACCAATAGTGTAACTATGATGTGTTCAGGTATGGATTTTATTGGTGTTTATTCTACTTAGAGTTCACTGAGCTTTTTAAATATGTAGATTCATATTTTTCATTAAAGTTTAAGTAATTAGGCTTGACGCCTATGGCTCAAGTGGCTAAGGCGCCAGCCACATACACCCAAGGTGGTGGGTTCAAATCCAGCCTGGGCCTGCCAAACAACAATGATGGCTGCAACCAAAAAAAAAAAAAAAATAGCCAGGCGTTGTGGCGGGCGCCTGTCGTTCTAGCTACTTGGGAGGTGGAGGCAGGAGACTCACTTGAGCCCAGGAGTTGGAGGTTGCTGTGAGCTGTGATGCCATGGCACTCTACCCAGGGGGACAGCTTGAGGCTCTGTCTCAAAAAAAAAAAAAAGTTGAAGTACTTAGACCATTATTTCTCTAAATATTTTTTTGAATCCCTCCTTTCCTTCTTCTCCATAGACTTCTAATACTTGCATATTAGTATGCTTCTTGATGTCTGCTGTGGTCTGAGTGTTTACATCCTCTGAAAATTCATATGTTGAAATCTGCCATTAGGAGGTATAGGTGCAAGGTGATTAGGTCATAAGGTCAAGAATGGGATTAGGGCCTTTATAAAAGAGGTCCAAGAAAGATCCCACTCTGTGAGAATATAGCTATCTCTAAGGAAGCAGCCCTACCAGATACCAAATCTGCCTTGATCTTGGACTTTTCAGTCTCAAGAACTGTAAGAAAGAAAGTTTTATTGTTTATAAGCTACCTAGTTTATGGTATTTTGTTATAGCAGCCTGAACAAATTAAGACAGTGTCCCACAAGTCTCTGAGGCATTAGTCTTTTTTCTTTGTTCTTTTTTTTCTCCCTGTTCTTCAGATTGGGTGATCTCTATTAATCTAGGATAAAGTTTGCTGATTATTTTCTTCCCTCTTAAATCTACTGTTGGGTCCTTTTGGTGAATTTTTATATTAGTTAATGCATTTTTTTAACTTCAAATTTTCTACCTGATTTTTCTAATTTTCATGTTTATTCATATGCTCTATTTGATAAGTAAGTGTCATCATTTGTCATGATATTTTCCTTTTATTTTTATTTATTTATTTTTTTGAGACATAATCTCATTCTATTGTCCAGACTAGAGTGCAGTGGCATCATCATAGTTTACTGCAACCTCAAACTCTGGGTCTCAATTGATCCTCCTGCCTCAGCCTCCTGAGCAGCTGAGAACACAGGTGCCAGCCACCACACCCAACTAATTTTTCTATCTTTTGTAGAGATGGGGTCTCACGCTTGTTCATAATTCCTGAGCTTAAGTAATTTTCCTATAATTCCTGAGCTTAAGTAATTTTCTCACCTTGGCCTCCTAGAGAGCTAGGATTATAGGCATGAGCCACCTTACCTGGTCAATTTTCTTTTCTTTTCTTTTCCACCCTTGGTAGAATGCTGTAGCTCACAGCTCACAGCAACCTCCAACTTCTGGGCTGAGGCAATTCTCTTGCCTCAGCCTCCCGAGTAGCTGGGACTATAGGCATCAACCACAATGCCCAGCTATTTTTTGGTTGCAGTTTGGCTGGGGCTGGGTTTGAACCCACCACTCTCTGTGTATGGGGCTGGTGCCCTACCCACTGAGCCACAGGCACCTCCCGAATTTTCTTTTATTTTTAAAGATGGCTTCCTTTAGTTCTTTGGACATATTTATAACACTTAAAAGTCTTTTGTTTTGGCTCAGCGCCTGTGGCTCAATCAGCTAAGGCGCCAGCCATGTACACCTAAGATGGCGGGTTCGAATCCCCAGCCCGGGCTCGCCAAACAACAATGATGGCGGCAACCAAAAAATGGCCGGGCGCTGTGGTAGGCCCCTGTGGTCCCAGCTACTTGGGAGGCTGAGACAGAAGACTCGCTTGAGCCCAGGAGTTGGAGGTTGCTATGAGCTGTGATGCCATGGCACTCTACCCAGGGGAATAGCTTGAGGCTCCGTCTCGGAAAAAAAAAAAAAATCTGGTCACCTTCCTTTAGAAGGATCCTTGAACATGGGTGGACACACCCCTCAACTCCAGGGCTACCCTGCGTCTTTATTTTTTGACCTGCAGTGTTCTAATGTGCTCACCTACCTTAGAGGAATGTTCTTTTTGTGTTTACAAAGTGTTCTTGAGCTGCTCTTGTGTTCTTTTTGATGACTCCTTCCTGGGTACTAAAGCTGACTGGGTTTTTCATTACCTAGTCAGTGGGGTGCTTCATAAGGAGTGTCTTGGGCACTGGAGGATCATAAACATGGGGGAGGTACTCCTGAGTGCTTTCTGCTTTATCAGATTGTTGCAATGAAGGCCCTCCGGCGGTTCTTGAGAGCTGGTGCTGCCTCTCAAGGAGAACTTTCATTTCAACATAGGGGTCATCAAAGGAGAACCAGGCTAATGAGTGTGTGGCCTGGAATAGCCAGTTTGGAACTAATCAGTAAAAAACACAGTCAGTGAATTCTTTTGTTATTGATGTTACTGTGCAGAACAGTGCCCAGTGAAGCTTCTAGTCCACCTTGAACTCCACAAACAGGTTCAGAGGACACCATTATTGCAAAACATCAAAGCAACAGCAGAGAGTGCCTACTGTAGGGGGAAGAAATAAAAGTCATTCCCTCCCCCAGTGCAATCAGTTTGATGCTTGCATATGACTGGTCTCTCTTAATGACCCAGAGAACATGTCTCTGACTCCCTGCCAAAGGACACATACACAGAGTTGTTTTTCTGAGTGTGACAGTGGTTTATGTGAAGCTATTCTATGCACATCCTCCTGATCCTTCTCGCAACCAGAAGCCTGTGCCAAGAAGGGGAAAGGATCACTAGAGTTAGAAGTGTAGTCTGTGGTCTTGGAACAGTTTTTCTGGGCAAAACTAACTGATCCTTTTAGGGAAATAAACAGTCTAGGTTTTTCAAAAATTACATTCTAGCTAATGCACAATTCTATTATATAACCAAAGGTCATACCTGCAGCTAACTTAAATATGTTTGTCACCAAGGATATTTCCATCTGGCAAACAAAACACTGTGAGATTATGCTCTTCCCTCTTCCTGGAATGTCCCTGTGTGTATATCTTCAAAGAGGCCATTTGGCAACAATCCCAAATCCCTGGGCCTTTGACCAGCCATCTCTGGCCTCTATAGACTCCCAAGAGAGCAACATGGAGGGACATGGCCTGGCAAATAAACACTGTTGATTACATTGTTTTTACAAACCCCACTGCTGAGCTTGTCTGGATGACTTCAAAGGCAAAAAGATACAAAAAGACAGACCCCACAAAAATGGTTCACCAGAGATCTAAATCTAAAGTGACTAAGCTACGACCCAACGCTTTCCTAAGATTTGGGGGTACTGAAAGAGAGCCTCAAATCTGTCCTTGTCACCAAAAAATTCGAATGTCCTTGTCCCACTTCATGAACTTTTTTGGTTTTTTTTTTGAGACACATCTCACTATTGCCCTGGGTTGAGTACCATGGGATCATATTTCACAGAAACCTCAAACTTTTGGGTTCAAATAATCCTCCTGCCTCAGCCTCCCAAGAAGCTGAGACTATAGGCACCTGTCATAACACCCAGCTAATTTTGTAGAGATGGGGTCCCACTCTTGCTCATGCTGGTCTTGAACTCCTGAGCTCAAGCAGACCACTGCCTTGGCCTTCCAGAGTGCTAGGATAATAGGTATGAGCCACCACACCTCACCCCACTTGATGAACGTCTACTCATCCTGCCAATCCCTGTTCAAATGTCTCTTCCTTTCTGAATTTTCCTTGACCACAGTCCCATCCAAGAAAAATGAGTTGCTCTTTCATTTGTGATCCTGTAGAAATTTGTATGTTTTTCTTTGATCGCTTTACCAGTTCTTATTGTGGCAATCTATTTACATGGCCCTCTCCCTGGGCTGCTAAAGGTAGACACTGTCTTGTTTTTTCTTTTTATCTTTTGTGCCTGGCCAAGTGCCTAGCATGGGGCAGGGGGCATTCAGTGTACTGTTCTGAAAGCTGAGTTTTTTGACCCTGGAAACAAGGCACCTGGTTGTGTAGTTTGTGCATGGCACAAGTGTGCCCAGCCAAAAGATCAAGAGGGGCTGGGGGTGGGCGTGGTCTCTGCCCAGAGAGGCACATGCTTGCAAGACTGCATGAGGCCAGAGAGGGCACTTCCTGATTTATACATAGACCCTATATAGGTTTGCAGTGTTACCACCTGAGGGACTAAGTCAGACCTTGCAACTTTAAGTGGCAGAACATGAAGAAAATACAGGCTTGAAAGGAAAGTGTAAGGTTTCCACTACTCATTTAATAGTCAAGCCTTAGAGTTATCTGATTTCAGGGAACTTATTATCAGTAATGAGGAAGAAGAACTTGAATGCATCATGCTTTTTGTACTTTACTTATCCTCAATTACCATTTTTTAAAAATGTAGAATTATACAATTTTAGACCTGAAAGAAAATTATCTATTTATTTCATAAAACATTTTTTGAGCATTTAGTAATAGGTATACACTTAGTATGGACCAGGCACTAGAAACTAATAAAATTGTCCAATGTCAAATACCTATTCAGTAGCATGTTTTTCATTTGCTAATAGAGTGTCCACCTTCCTATTCTGCACTATGTTAGTGCAATTGTAGTTTTATCCATTTCACGGTTTGGTTTCTGCTGTGGTTGTATTATTACAAGTTTTTAATACCAAAGCTGTCATTTCTTTAGTTTGTTTTTGTCTCCATTCCCACTTACCTCCCACAGATAGACCATGAGCCCTTCTGGGGATATCACCACTAAATGTTTCATAGATTTAATGTACAGAATCATATGTATGAAGAGGAAAGATTGACGGTGGTCCCTACACAAGACACAGGCAAGATCTGTCATAGAGTAGTTATCACAGGGTTCTGGGTGGGTCATCTTTTCACAAGCAGTTTCTAATCAGAATTAAAGAACCCAAGCTTAAAAATAGTATGTGTGTGTATGTGTACAAATATGTGTGTGTATATAGACATATATATATAGAGAGAGAGAGATAATTCCAGGTTATTCCTATAATAATGTCATTCCAAAGTGGGAGAATAAAAGGTATAGTTACAGCTGTGTACCAGAAACTGCAACTACCTTGTCTATGCCATAGCCCCAAAGTGACAAGGTGGCCAGGGAATATGGCACATCTGTGAACATTACCTCATCACCCACTGTGTGTGTTGTAGGAGGAAGTGGTTAGGATCCTAAGAACTTAAGATATCGATTTCTTCCTCTCTTCCTTCTTGTCTTCTTTCTTCATCTCATTCTGTTCCTTCCCTTTCTTGTTCCTTTTTTGGCACCCACAGTGGGTTACTATACACAAATGTACCAAGATCAATTCAATATGATTTGTATTTAATGAGCATCTTTACATTTGTATTCTCATTCTGATGCCTGGAATACATACCCGCACTTTCCCACCTCTACCTGCCTCCTTCCCAGATGTTTTCTACAGATAAGGAGTGCCTTGAGGGAAGGGAATAAGTTTCATGCTTATTAGCATTTAGCTCCTGACTTTTTGTTGTTGTTGTTACAGAGTCCCACTCCGTTGCCCAGACTTGAGTGCTATAGTGTCAGCCTAGCTCACAGTAACCTCAAACTCCTGGGTTCAAGCAATCCTCCTGCCTCATGCTCTCAAGTAGATGGGACTATAGGTACCCACCACAACAGCTGGCTCATTTGTTCTATTTTTGGTAGAGATGGGGTCTCACTATGTTGCTCTGGTCTCAAACCCCTGAGCTCAAGGTATCCTCCTTTCTTGCCCTCCCAGAGTGTTAGGATTATAGGTGTGAACTACTATGCCCAGCCTAGCCTCTGACTTTACAATATAATGAGTAGTCACTAATAAATCTTTCTTACATGAAAGTTAGTGAATGAAGGTATAAATGAATAGAAAGCAATAGGAGGTTAAAAAAAAACCTTTATAATATCTGTGACATTTTATCTATAAATTCTGAAGCCAACATATCAAAATATTGGCATTCTAAATCAAAGTGGTAGATATTTGCATATAATTAACTTGTTCTCCGTGCTTGGAAATTTCTGTAATATTAAAAAACCAAGATGAGCGGTAGAGATGACAGCAATGTGACAAAATGCCTTTCTTCAAGGATGTCACCATTTCATCATCCAGATGTCACCAGAATTGTTCGAAGTGTACATGATTGCAGACGTCTATTGGACTATATATTTTTAGGAGCTGACTGGCTAGACGTAAAAGAAAAAAAAGCAGAAAAGCAGGAATTGTCACTACCTGTCCAATATATAGGGTATCCCAGGAATCAGCAGATAAATACTTCTGGTATTTTTCTCATGCTCATCCAGTCTCTATGAACTAAGAAATATGATCAAGAAGGACTGGACGGAACTAAGCAAGCAGTAGACTATGGCCAACTAAACCAAGTTGGCTAAGAGAAAACTTGCAGAGCATTGTGGCAAAATATGTCCTGCCTCTGCAGGTCAGATCTTCTTTTTCTCTCCTCCATCCTACTTTCTCTCTGGAAGGTTTACCTCTATGGACCCATGGATTGACTTCTGGCTTCCAGTTAGGTTCATCTAGAATCACAGGGAAGGAAGCAGTGGGGAAGAGAGGTCAAGTTACTTAGTCCACTTGTGTTCTTGCAAGGTTATCTCCAGCTGGCCATGTCCCTTGACTAAAGGTCACTGCTCCTCTCTTACACCGAGTGGCACTCTGTATGCCCTACCCCTCAGTGTCCTCATCCGTTTGGTCCTAGAGCACATTAAGAAGCACCAGATGGGCTCGGCACCTGTGGCTCAATCGGCTAAGGTGCTAGCCACATACACCTAAGGTGGCGGGTTCAAATCCCCAGCCCAGGCCCACCAGACAACAATGATGGCTGCAACCAAAAAATGGCCGGGCACTGTGGCGGGCGCCTGTGGTCCCAGCTACTTGGGAGGCAGAGGCAGGAGACTCGCTTGAGCCCAGGAGTTGGAGGTTGCTATGAGCTGTGATGCCATGGCACTGTACCCAGGGGGA
>CAUYQV010003727.1:0-14685 GCA_963574575.1 Galagoides demidoff
GGGCCCATGTGAGAAGTAGGGAGGACCTCCTGATCTGAGATGGGCCCAGGTGAGTGGTAGGGAGGACCTCCTGATCTGAGACGGGCCCAAGTGAGAGGTAGGGAGGACCTCCTGATCTGAGACGGGCCTAGGTGAGAGGTAGGGAGGACCTCCTGATCTGAGACGGGCCCAGGTGAGAGGTAGGGAGGATCTCCTGATCTGAGATGGGCCCTCATGAGAGGCAGGGAGGATCTCCTGATCTGAGACAGGCCCTCATGAAAGGTAGGGAGCAGTTCCTGATCTGAGATGGGCCCACGTGAGAAGTAGGGAGGATATCCTGATCTGAGACGGGCCCAGGTGAGAGGTAGGGAGGACCTCCTGATCTGAGACGGGCCCAGGTGAGAGGTAGGGAGGACCTCCTGATCTGAGACGGACCCAGGTGAGAGGTAGGGAGGATCTCCTGATCTGAGATGGGCCCACGCGAGAGGTAGGGAGGACCTCCTGATCTGAGACGGGCCCAGGTGAGAGGTAGGGAGGACCTCCTGATCTGAGACGGGCCTAGGTGAGAGGTAGGGAGGATCTCCTGATCTGAGACAAGCCCTTGTGAGAGGTAGGGAGGACTTCCTGATCTGAGATGGGTCCTTGTGAGAGGTAGGGAGGATCTCCTGATCTGAGATGAGCCTTTGTGAGAGGTAGGGAGAATCTCCTGATCTGAGATGGGCCCTTGTGAGAGGCAGGGAGGACCTCCTGATCTGAGACGAGCCCTTGTGAGAGGCAGGGAGGACTTCCAAATTTGTGACTCTGACTTTTCTTTCTTTGTAGCTTTAGCTTTGCTGCAAAGGTCCACTGATGAGGGGCATCTTTGGTCATAGCTGATGGGTGGTTTACTTGACCAGCCCTCTCTTTCCTTGATGATGCCCTTGGAAAGAAGCAGCTTTGTCCATTCTAGAGCAGAGTGTGGGTCCCCACTCTGGTCATTCCAGCAGGAGTGCCCTCCCATTTAGATGCTGCCTGGGAAGACTGAGAGCCCCAATGCTGTCCCTACAGGGCGCTTTTTCATAGGGAGACAGGTGAACCCTCATGGCAGCTAGGAATGCCCATCCCCTTAGTAGGCTCATTAGTGCTGTACAAGAGCTGGCTTTTCCTGCTCAAAAGAGCTTTAATATAAAATGGTCAGGAACACACACATTAAGAATCATATATTATGTAATGAATAATCAAGTAGATTATTTTGCAAAGAAAGTGCTAAGTCCTCCAAAGGTCACCTCCTGATTATTTTGTGGTGTTCTATCCATGCTCCTGACGCTGCTTTGCATCCATTGCCCTCCCCCTATGCTGGAAAGTACTGACTGTACAGTAGCAGGTGCTGCTGAGCATCTCCCCTCCCCACAGTCAGTAACTTCAGCTTAAAATCAGCCGTGCTGCATTTCCATCCCTGGAATCAAGTGCCACAGACTGTGGTCAGTCTTTCTCCCACCCCCACCTCCCAGCCATTTGTTGAACTTTTAAGAGCCACCCCTGGGATCACTGCAGTTTGGTGTCCTCTGGTTCTACTGCAAGAGGTGACAATGGCACGTGTCGTTCCATTAACAATCTCCACAATGAGAAAGGAACTGCCTTTTCCTACTTTAAGGATTTTTTTACCCAGTTCTCCCAAGAAGTGTCTCATGAAGCATTTGTCTGAGAGCCAGTTGCCAGCATCCTCTTCTCGCACCACAGTCTCAAGTGATTACTTTGTAGTGGTTCTCAACCTTCCTAATGCCGCAACCCTTTAATATAGTTCCTGTGGGTCACGACCCACAGGTTGAGAACCGCAGAGCCTTCCTTGTGTTTGCGCTGGTTCTTGTGGGGTGAGCACCTGCTTCTCATCCTTTGTGAGGTAGGGAAGCCTGTGACTGCAGCTGTCACTAGTTTACGGGGCTCTCTTGTCCTCATGGCTCTGCTCAGATCAACTGATGTCTGGAGGTGTGCGGTGGGAGGCTGTGTCAGCTACCTCTCAGCAGTTGGCCCAGGTGTGCGTGAATTATCTAGAATGTGAGTGCCATGTTTTACTGGGTGCAATGCACTGCCATGTATAATGCACACCCGCGTTTTCGGCCCAAACTTACAGAAAAAGAAAATTTTAGTTTTTTTAATTCAAATCTTATTTGTTTATATATAGGTACTTGGTTTTTTGGGCATTACATGGAATTCTAGCATTTGTTACTTAACATATGGAACAAGACATTTTATGTAATAAATAATTACAAAACACAAGAACAGATTCAAGGTTCAAGACATTTTATGTACCAGTAACAAATTTGCAATATTTACACGTCATACCATCTTCTTCAATTCCTACGTTACTAGTGTTTTCCAAAGAGTCATTTTCCTCATCCCAGTAAGTTTCATCATTGTCAGTTCCATCCATAGCATTTCTTAATTGTTTAAGTGATTTCATATTCATTTTCTTCTTGACAGTGTTCCACGATCTGAGGATCCAATCACAAACCTGATAGATGCTGTCTTAGTCCTGCCTGTAGGTGATTAATCATTACCAGTTGACTGTATCCATGAGGTCTGATCTTTCTTCATTGGGGCCTTAAAGGGCTTGTTTACTGACACATTAAGAGATTGCAGTTAGCTGTTTAGCCCACCAGTATCACAGCAAGCTGGGTTTTCAAGTTCACCGTGATTGCTTTTGTGCTTAGTGTAAGATGGGCTTTGATGTGATCAAAAACAAACAAAGCTGGTTTTCTAAGTAATCCTCTTGGTCTTTTGGACCAGATTTTCATGACTTCTTCACTCATCCATGCTTCTTCCTGCACGTGGACAGTAACTCCACTTGGAATCTTCAGAAACATTTTTCTTTTAAAGATGATCATAGGTGGTAGCTTTGCCCGCCATCTGTACAACAGGCTAGAACAACAGTGAAATGTGTTTTCCCTTGTCCACTGGTTTTAACCACCTTGGTCTTGGCTCCCTTGATGTCCACAGTTCTCCTGGACATCCCATCAGGGTGATGTGGGATGGAGCCTCATCCATATTGGCAGTTTGGGACAGCTCAAAGCTGTCAGTCTTTCGAAGATAGATAACATAAAAATGAAATTCCAAAACTTGGTTCTCATAGGCTGCTGAAAATTTGGGGGCAAGTTTTGTTTCTGTCCTTACTTTCTCTCTTCATAAAGCTAAAGCACCATTAAGGTGTCCCTTAGAAATCATGAATATTTTTTTTCTAGTGTAATTCTTTTACCCTATTCTTGTGTTAGAGATCCCACTTTGACACTGCTCTAGAATCTGTGTTTTTGCCTACTGTTTCACCTCTGGCCACTATGGAGATTTCCCTCTCCTTGCCTTCTCTTTTGGCATCTGAAGAAGCTCTTCTTCTTATTGTCCCCACAGTCTGATGACACTCTCTGTGGGAGGAGATCTAAAATGACTCTCTGGAGCTCTGTTGCCATCATGGTCATTAACTTTTTTTTTTTTTTTGAGACAGAGCCTCAAGCTGTCCCCCTGGGTAGAGTGCTATGGCTTCACTGCTCACAGCAACCTCCAACTCCTGGGCCCAAGCGAGTCTACTGCCTCTGCCTCCCAAGTTGCTGGGACCACAGGCGCCCGCCACAATGCCTGGCTTTTTTTTTTCGGTTGCAGCCATTATTGTTGTTTGGCTGGCCGGGCTGGATTTGAACCGGCCACCTTAGGTGTATGTGGCTGGCGCCTTAGCCACTTGAGCCACAGGTGCCGAGCCCATTAACATATTTAATTACCGTTAGCTTGAAGCTTGCAGTGTATGAAGACCACGTCAACATTTTTCAAGGGATTTTTCAATAATTTTTGTAAAAGTGTCAGCTAGATTGTTAGCTCCTGCTTAAAGTGTGCAAGGAGAAATGTGTTGCTCTTTGTTGGCCAGAAATGCTTTTGCTGCAAATTTGTTCTAAGTTCAAGTAAACTGAGGACCATATTCCAGGGATGTTCCAAACAGTAACAGGGATGTTACTGCTTTCTAGATTTACAGTGGTCACACATAAAACGTTAATAAAAGAATTAAAAACATTTAGACAGATACAGAATTTGTGCCACCCATGTAATGTGCACCCTTATTTTTCCCTCAAACATCTGGCAAAAAAGTGAAGATTAAACATGTACTCAGAAAGGTTCTTGTTGTTAGTGTTAGACCCCAGCTCCAAATTCTTGGAAGAACCAGTAAACCTAATATTACAAAAAGACTAAAAGAGTATTTCACTTTTAAAATTTATTTCCCAAAATAGACTTTTTATGTAAATGTCCCTCACTAACATGTAAATTCATTAAAAAAGCAGACATTCCTATTGTCTTCAGTCTCTAGTATTAAATTGATTTTCCAAAGCAACTAAGAGTCCATTTGATTTTGGAGCAAGTGTCTGTCATTCCATCTCTTTCCCTCTTTGTTTGGTCTGGTTTAGGGTTTACTTTTTATTAAAGATTATGTAAGGTAAGGTGAAGTATTTGTCACCACTAACACATTATCTTTACTAAAAAGTAAACCCTAAGTATATATATCTAAAACATTTGTACCCTTGTAACATTCTGAAATAAAATAAATAACTATATTTTTAATAAAAGATAATATAAACTCTTAAGTTCTCTTGAGAAGTTAGTGTTCTCTTAGTATGTGTGAAGTTTAACACTCTTCGAAATAACTCACCTCTGGAAAACAACAAAAGATCTAAAATTTAGGATTTTATTAGGAGATCCCGATATTGATGATCAATGTTTATATTTTAACTAAAGACTCTCATTCTGATTCCCTTACGATGATAATCCCCCTTTAAGAGAATAGTGTTTATAATATAGCTTCACTGCCACAGACTTACTTGGTTTCTCTAATTTAATCTTGAGTTTGTCTCACAGTTTGACTCTAGGAAGGAAACTATACATAAAATTGGTTTATCAACAATTCTGAGTTGCAGTGTAACTTTCCCCATGCCGCTTAATTTGTCATCCATAAAATTGGGATGAAATCCAAACCTAGAAAGTAATATTCGACTGTAATAGCAAGCCGTACAGCATTGCTTGATCTCAATAAAACACACTTGATCGGCTCTGTCATTTGCACAGGTGGACAGACTGCTCAGGCTGAGTAACTCCTGATATTGAATTCTAGACGTAGACATGTCACTCTTGCTTTTTGGTGCCATGAAATAATCAGCCTGCCATGTAAAGACCCAACTTGAGGCTGTCCTCAAGAGTAGAATCTACTTTCTCGATTCTTGTGGAATTTATATTACTCTTATATGAAAATTTACTGATACACACCAATTGCTGCTTTTTTCTTTTGATTTTACTATCCTTAATAGACCATCTAAAAGCTCATTCCCAAGCTTGTTGAAATTCATATCTCAGAGCAAATACCGTTCAATGAGCCTGCCACAGGCCAGACGTGATTATTTTAAATTTAATTAAAATTAAAGAAAATTAAATATTCATTTCTTCTTTTGCTCCAGCTACATTTCAAGTGCTCGAGGCCAGTGTATGGCTGGCCAGTGGCTGCTGTACAGGAGAAGTATGGAACATTCCTGTTGTGGCCGACAATGTTGCAGTTTTGCTGTAGACTTAGAAGCTGTGCACGTAATGCCTGCCTTTGATAACTGTAGACATGCGGCTAGATTTATTGTGTGTGTGTTTTAATTTCAGAATATTATGGGGGTACAAATGTTTTGGTTACATGGATGGTTTTATACTGCTTGAGTCAAGGTTATAAGTGTGCCTCTCATCCAGATTAAGCGCATTGTAAGTGCATACCCGTTAGGTATAATATCACCCATCCCCTCCTCCGCCCTCCCATCTGCTGGTTTCCATTGAGTTTTTCTTCCATCTGTGCACATAAGTACTGATCAGGTATTTCCAAACATGTGGTGTTTGTTTTTCCATCCTTGTTATACTTCACTTACCAGAATGGTCTCTAGTTCCATCCAGATTGTTGCAAGGGTATTCTTTTACATGGCTGAATAGTGCTCCATGGTATACATATACCGTATTTTATGAATTGTTGGGTACTTGGGTTGATTCCACAGCTTTGCAATTGTGAATTGTGTTGTAATAAACATTCTGGTGCAAGTGTTTTTTTTTTTTTTTTTTGATAAAATGACTTTTTCTCCTCTGAGTAAATACTCAGTAGTGGGATTACTGGATCAGATGGTAGGTCTACTTTTAATTCTTTGAGGAATCCCCATACTATTTTCCACAGAGGTTATACTAGTTTGTGGTCTCACCAATAGCATATAAGTGTCCCTTTCTCTCTGCATCTACGCCAGCAGCTGGTGTTTTCGAGCTTTTTGTATTTTAAACATTTTGCTTGTTCAGAGTTGGATATGGTGCATTTTGTAGAGAAATTACAAAAAATAAAACTCTTAAAAATGTATACTATAGTGTTCCACTTATATTATGGAGTATCACTGGAAAATTTATTATTATTATTTGTAGACATTTTAACATATTTTCCCTCTTAAAGCATTACCTTCAAATTTTAAATTCATATAACCTTTTGAAAAATATGTACAAATACTGATTTCTGCTTTTACTTATTTAATCATATAAGTGAAAAGAAATAAAACAATGAATCATCTAATGGGTTTGAACAAAAATCAAAAAACGTTTGAAATTTTTATTTTTAGCATTGAGCTTGAAATAGGTAAAAAAGTAAATGCAAGATGGAATTTATATTTGAGGAGGTAAAATAGAAAATGAAGCTCAGAGACATGATAGAATGACACATTAAGAGGGGTAAAAAATAAATTATTGCTCACCAGACTCAGGAAGAAATATGAAGTAGAGGCCCCAGCCTGTAACTAAAAAGAGAGATGGTAAAGCCAAGAGAGTACATATCTGCTTTGTAATTTACTTGTTTTTATTTCTTTTTACATTTAGAGGAGAACTATATCATTAATTGTTGAACTATTAAGACAGTATTCCTTAGATCTCTTTAAAGTAATGCAGTGTGACTTGATATTTTAGTATGTTCTAACATTTGAAACTTTAGGGACAGCGTGCTTTAAACATTAGACTTAAACTGAGAAGTATTTGTTTTGCAGTACTTTTCACCTCCCTTGCTTTTAAATGTGTAAAAGAGGTTTTGTTAGTCTTTTGATTTCTTAGGGGATTGGGAAACTACTTTCTGAAATGGTCGTAGTACAAGTATTGCCCCCCGCCCCAAAAACACCCCCAGAGTTCCACCTCTTTGATTCCAATTAGAAAAGCTACACCGCAGCTCTCTTTCTTACCTGAAACCTAGGTATAGAAAAGCATACTACCTGCCACAAGGCCATTGTCCCCATTTCCTCTACCATTCCCATAGTTCATGCCACCATCTTTCCCTTAAACAACTGCATGAGCCTCTTTAATACGGTCTGTGCTTCTGGCTCCTGCTCTCCAAAAAACCACTTCTCACAGTCATCAAAATAAGTTTCCTTAGATCATAATTCAGATTATGTCACTCTTCTGCTATAATCCTTCCCTATTATATTTAGAAAAAAGTCTAAGGTCCTTTAAAAAGAATTGGAATTGAGGATATGTTTTTGGGGAAGCCAAGTCAAGAAAAGTATAGAGTATAATAATAAACTCTGTAGGCCTAGAAAGATTTTCTAAGTTATTCAAGTGACACATTGATAAATACTTAAAAATTAAAATGTAGACATGAATAAAATAAAAAGTAAAACTTCTCTTTCATATCATTTCATCCACACTATCCAATTCTTCTCCCATGATAGCCTCTATTGAGTCTGTATACTTTCAACACATTTTCTATGAGATTATATCCATGGTATGTTTATATACAGATTGGAACCATATATACATCTATGCCTTTATTTTTAACTTCCTTTAAATGAAAAGAGTAATATTTAAGTTACATCTTCAACTGGAAAAAATAGTATAGGTAGAATTTTAATGGATTTATGATTTTTACCTAAAAGGATACGAATTCAAAACACACTGAATTGTTCTTTAAAACTTCACATTATTCTTCCACTGTATTCCTGATGATTTAGTTGAAAGGACATATTTTATTTTAAAGGAGAGAAGGACTATTCAAACTTCCACACACCTGTTTACTAAACCAATGCAACTTGTTACAAATAATGAAATCATTACAGAAATACACAGAAGGTGAAAGTAATCCATGACCTCACTCTCCTTCCCCTCCAGAAATAATCCCTAATATTTTGACAAGTGTCCAGTGGGACATGTGTGTATGTTGTATCTGTGCATGTGCATATGTGGATGTGTGTGTACTAACCTCAGTATTCAATGAAACAGTGATACATAATTCTTGGGTTTCTTAGCATACTGTGAAGTGTATTTCTTCCCACCCCATTCATGATTCACTTGCCCCAAACTATCCGCTTCTTCCTCTCTTAGGCTGGTGTTTCTGACCCATGCCCTGTTGGTGTTCCTGAGTGGTGTTATTACAGGTGCAGGGTCAGTGTGTGTTGGGAGGACTTAGCCTATAGGTTGGAGTCTTGACCTCTAAACAGTTTTGCCCATTTACTCCACATGCTGCACAGCTGTTGTCGTTTCTGTTTGTTTCATAAGGTGAAACCATTTGAGAAGACCTACTGGTACCCAGGCTTCCACCCACTCCTACCCCAACACTGGCTCCCCACGCATCTCCTGGTTTCCTTTCTTGCCCCTGATACGTTGCTCTTACAGCAGATTGTTTTTTAAAAAAAAAAAAAAGGTTAGATATTAGGAATTTAGGAATTCTACCCCAAATCTCAAGCAGCTTCTCAATAGAGTGGGAATAAAATCCAGTTTTTCTTTTTTAAATCATGTAGTCAGCTCCTGGTTAGCTGTTCATCACGGCCCTTGATTGGGACTCCGATTCTGGAACACTCCAAGATTGTTCCTGCAACGAGGTCTTCTTGCATGTTACTCCCTCTGCCTGGAAGAGTTTTGCTTCTATCTTTACATCCTGGTCTTTGCTCATGTTTCCCCATCCCAGAGACTTGCCTGATCTGCCTGTCTCTACCATCTGTTCTTTTATCTCCTTGCCTCCAAAGCACTTTGGTCACCATTGCATATGGTTTTTCATTGTCTTTTTCCTGTGCAATAATGTTTTTCATGAAATCATACACTTTTCACATGTTCATTTCTTGTGTATATCAGGGGCTCAATAAATGGTTATCTAATAAACAAGCACATATGGGGTGATTGACAGTGAAACTAACATTTTTATCCCGTATTTGTTTCCTTTGCTTTCATTTTTTCAATACCTTACAATTTTCCTGATCATTTATTTCTAGAATTAGCATGTACATTTCAGGAAGAGGTAAAGGATTGATATTGGCCAGTTAAGCCATGTGTGATTATCTCTGCCTTATTATTGTGTAAGATAGTTTGATCTTTTTAACATAGTAAAATGGAGGTTTTAAAAATTACCTTACTGATATAACATCATGTTTTGATCTTTGTTATAGAAATTTTAAGGAATTTTTATATAACCTCCATTTTCTTGTAGGAGAAAATTGGTCAACATAGAATAGTGATTTTTGTTTTAAAAGCATTGTATTTTAAAATTAAGACTACAGTATAAGTATAAAAGAAACAATTTTATTTTTGGACACTTTCCTCCCACTGTGCATTTCTTTAAATTCTCATTTTAAAATAATTCCCAGTGGTCCTAATGGATTTCTGAATAAAATATATTCTGGCCATTTTTCTTTGTGGCAGGATTTGTTATGAACTTATGACAGTAAAGTTCAGATCTGTTTACAGATCTGAGAATCTTGATATTTTTGAGAGCTGGAACTTTGAATGAGACGAGTTGAGTAATTCATTTGGCTTTTGGGGGGCATCCAGTACAGAGAAAATTAAAGATGAATTTTCATCACTTTCCTATCTGTGAAAACTGGATTTAACTTAAAGTGAACGAGATGAAACTTTGGCATTTTATTATATCGACTTCACTTACTGTGTGATAAATCATAGAGTGAAGACAGTCTTTGACTTTTTTAAGTCTCTAATTAAATTTAGGTAAAGCCTCTCTGAGAGTTTCAGTTACTTTAAATGCTGGTTGATTTGTCATTATAGTTTAGATTTAAGAGAAAAATAATTTACTCACACATGGAGGTACGTTTTTCTGAATATATAACAATATATTTGATCTCTCCATAAATATGTATATGAACGTAGCATTGCAATTTTAATCTTTCCAGATTACTCTACACGGGAGATAAGCTGTAAATATTTCTTGACTGGCTGAGTAATATCTAAGCCTGTTTAGATGTAGTGTTAGATGTTTAGGCCTTTCTGATGAGATTGAAGTTTTTCAATCTGGTTGCTGCTACCGCAGTGACCTTTTTAAGATGCGCGTCAGTCACATTATCCCATTTTTTAAACCCTTCAAAAGCATGACAGTTCCTCCCCAATAGAGGGCGGACTCCTGCCCCCAGTCTCCTGGGCCTTATCTCTTCTGTTCTCTTCCTAACTGTGTACCTACATGGGCCACGAATTGCTTGTGCCAATAGCTCGTGATGGTTTTTGCTGTCACTCTCTCGCAAATAGACCTCATGTGATCGGTAATGCCCTCTTTTCTGCTGTTTTAATAACCCTCTTCTCTGTATTCATTTCCTTTTCCTATCCTCTGCTTTCTTGCCAGCCCTTTTCCTTTTCTGTGTTATTGTTCTACACATGTGGTAGATTATTAGCTCCTACCAGTTGTGGCTCTGCCTTTTACCTATCTTTGTATCGTCATTGGCTAGAATATTTAGTGTGTATTCACTAAGTGGTAAATGAGGGATGTTTTAAAGGTCACTTTCCCTGAAGTCTTTTTTGCTCTTCTCCCAGGTAATTTTCTCTCTCCTTTGAAGTTTCTTACGTCTTTAAGTCTGCTTTATCGTAAGTAACTGCACTGTAGTTATTTTTTAGATGTCTGTCTCTTCTTTCCCTTCTGACTCTTGAGGACAGGCACTAAATATAGGCATTTCTCGTTGTCAAATATTAGTCTGTGAAATATTGGATACTTCATGAGGTTTTTTGGTGAATAAATAAATGGGCAACTTTCAGATGTTTTAAAATTAGTATTTTATACAGGCTTATGTTTTTGTTCTAGCTGGGTATCTAATAAAGAAAACTCATGAGTCCACTTGTGAAATGATGTTGTCTATCTATCCATCCATCCGTCTATGAAAACAGTACTACAGAAGAAGTCTGGTCCTGAGACTACAACTGTCGAGTAACTTCCAGTCTGGCCTGGAGCTTGGTTTGGGTCAGTGGTTCTCAGATTTCAGCTGTGTCCTTATCAGCTGGAGGCATGGTGAAAACAGATCTCTGGATTCCACCTATGAAGTTTCTAAGAAGTTTCTAGGTATTGCTCCTGCTACTTTGCCAGGATCGTGTTCTGAGAACTTTTGACCTGTTTTCTCTCATGGTATTTTACAGCCTTCAACATCTAGACAGTTGGTTGATACTTTAATGTCAATCAGTGGAATCAGTGCAAAGGTGAAGTTGGCTCCATATTTCATGATGTCTCTGCTAAGGGCCTTTGATTTGCACATACAATTTTCCCTAATTATTTGAGTAAACACTCTCTTTTAGGCCATTTAAATAACTTTGGGTTGGTTTGTATTCTAAGAGTGGAAATGTTGACAGCAGTTAACACTGGGCTCACCATTTCCAGGGCAGCATTATCAGTGGGCCTTTAAAAATATGGCATATATTCTTTATTAAAGGAGGCGGCACATGGTCACCTCTATCTAACTAAATTAAGTCTTTTCCTCCTCTTCCTTCCCTGTGTCCTAGGGTTCTTTTCTCAATGAGGAGAGTTTATCTTTCCCCAACTTTATCTTTAAAACCTAATTTTATATCCTTACTTTTGTTTTATATGAGTAATAACAGTGGTCTATGAATCAATCATATTTTTAAAATAAAGTTTCAGGCAGGTCTTTGTAATTGTACAAAGAATTCCAAGTATTTCTTTCTCCTTCATGTTGTAATTTCTTAAATTCTGTTTCAACCCATCTTTATTGAATTCCAGACACCCAGGGAGGTTATGGGTATTCTTCAAAAATAATACTAACTTGTGGTCTGGAAAGGATATAAGTTTTTGCCTTAAAAATATTCACCAGAAAGATTCTTTTTTTGCAGTTTTTTTTTTGGCCAGGGCTGTTGAACTCACTACCTCTGGCATATTGGGCCAGTGCCCTATACCTTTGAGCCACAGGTGCCACGCCCACCAGAAAGATTCCTAAAGACTGTCATTTGCTGATGTATGACACACAAATATTTTATTAAATATGTTACCAAATATCTGTGTTTATATTTTGGAAAGAATTAAATGAACTGTATACTTTTATTCATCTTAAATAGTTGTGTAAAGAAAAAAATCAAGGCAAATATGGATGTGCATGTTTGCATGTGTGCACCTGTTTTTAGTAGAGCTAAGTAGAGATATCATCTAAATTTCTCTATTCTTCCGTAGACGCTCACTGTGAAATGTATTTTCTTTTTCTTTTTTTTTTTTCCAGTTTTTTTGGCTGGGGCTGGGTTTGAACCCACCACCTCTGGCATATGGGATGGGCACCCTACCCCTTTGAGCCACAAAGAAACGTGGCTCACCCTGAAACTTATCTTCTATTACTTTTCTTTGTAAATATTTTCCAAATTTGACTAGGCTTTTGGTAGTTAAAAGCACTAACATTATAAATTATGCAATAACATGTAAACATGTCTATACTGTTTAAACCACAGCTAAAGATATCACTGCAAATTGAACAAAAAAAAAAAAAAAGAAAAAAAGTTTGCAGGCTTCTTATCTTTAAATTCAACTAAGAGTATACAAACCGGTTCTTCTAATAAACTCTGTATAAAATACTCCATCCCCACATCAACTGTAGCCTGTTTTTTCAGTTGGAAAGTGTATAGTACTTTTGAAATTAGTTAATTCTTCAACTAATACGATATAAATAAAGAGTTCTCTTTTTACCAAGAGGTTTTCACAAAATGATTACTTATTAATATGTTTTAAATTGTGATGTGATAGCTCACATTTAGCATCTGGCAGTACTTTGCCTGGATGTAGATTAATCCAGTTTCCCCACCTATTCCACTGCAATTAATCATCTGGTTTACTGAAAGATTGCTTTTCAGTGCATATTGTTAACAGATTTCATATGTTAAGAGATATTTAGTGTGACGGTCCATATAGAGTTGCTCTATTAATTTTAATTTTCTTAACTGAGCTTCCTGAGTATAAACAAAAGCTCTTTTTACACTCACGTAAATGTGGTAGGGAGTAGACTTACTGTGTTAGTGTGAAAGCATTATTTTTCAGACATAGTTGTGCAAGTGAAGTGATCTACGATGTGTAAGATTGGACTGTTGGTGCTAAAATTTAAAAGGTTCTGCTTGTGGATTGTAGGAAGACAAATGGCACATCTCTGGAGCTGAGGAAAAATAGTACTGTAATTCAGTGTCACGTTGATAGAAATAGAAACCGTAACCAGTCATCTTTTATTTTGGGCCCAGACAACTAACTATAAAATATACCCCAGATGGTGGAGCTATGATAGTAAAGACATAGCAATGACATGTTGCTGATGAATTCTCTGCTGCTGTTTGCTTCCTTACTTTCCGTTTCATACCACATCTTTTATGGTGTAAGTTGCTTGCTTATGAATCTAAGGACAGATCCATAGGATGACCAATGTATTTAATGGCAATTTTTAGATCTTGGATTATTTTATTTTCCTCTTCTAATTGCTTTTTTGGTTTTTCTTCTCTTTTACTAAACTTACATTCAGACATACGTTAGGTTGTGTCATGAATAGTGGGTCTTATGTCAATTTTATTTCTGAATACATATTTAAAGGCATTCCGAAGATGTTATTATCCTCTGCCTGTCTGTGTCACTATATTGGAAGTGGAGAAGCCTCCAAAGAGAGCAGGGAGCTGCTCCAACTAGAGACTGCTCTCTGGTCTCAGCCAGGGCACCACACTTAGGCCCTGAACTGAGCTGGGAAGGGAGGGGTGTGCTGAGAGATGGTTCCTCAGGGTCTCTAGAAAAAGTGTCACCCAGAGCTGCCCCTTTGGTGCCTGGTTTCTCTCTGGCAGTCACTGCTGATGATGAATTAGTCCCTGGAGAAGGACAGGAAAGGGAGAAAGAGCTAATGTTTATGGAAAACCTCCTAAATTATCTCTTTTAATCTTCATAGTAACCTCATGAAGTCAGAGCAGAGGTTTGAGTTGAGGTCTGTGGCTCAGAGCTGGGGCTCTGATGGCCTCGCTGTGGTATGCAACATCTGTGTTGCTTGTGTGTATGTGGGTGTATCTCGGTTATCTGAAGGGTCTTACATGAAAACCTTTTGGAAAACCCATTGCTGAGGTGAAAAAGAAGCAAGCCCAACTCCATTTTGATATAATTCTTTTCCCTGAGAATCAGTGGGAAGGCAAAGCAGGCCTGATTCCATCCTGCTCTTCTGTTACATTTTATTGCATTTTTAAAAAACGGGTTCCACTTGCCTCCCCACCCATTGCATGGTATTTTAAGTGTACCTGGTTAGAACTGTTAGAATTATTAGTATTGTGTAGAAAGTCACTAACTACCCTTGTGACAACAACCCTCATGGTTATGTTAAGGTGGTCTTCCTGCCATCTGTATATGATATGTAAATGTTAAAAGAGTTAAGTTTGACTCCACTTTACTGTTTACTACTCTTCTGTTATATTCCATTACTTTCAAAACTGGTTCCTCTT
>CAUYQV010003730.1:0-15851 GCA_963574575.1 Galagoides demidoff
CCCCAGGGTGGCTGAGAACAGGCTTCCCAGACATGTTCCCAGGCCTCCTCCTGCCCCCCAGGGTTGCCAAGAACAGACTTCAAAACAAGGAAGCAAAACCCGCCCAAGTTCCCAGTGAGTGAACAATGGTGGAAAACCTACCTAAGCTGTATCAATCATTGTTACATAACTATAACCATTGTGATTTAAGATGTATCCATTATCAACTGAGTTGTAACCCCCATGTCCTAAGCTAACCAGCCATGTCTTGCTTCTGTACCAGTATGCTTGCTCAAAATTATAAAAAGCAACCTACCCCCTACTTTGGGGCTGACTGCCTCTCAGAGCAGCAGCCCTTGCAGCAGGTAAAATAAATTATCAATTAATTACATCTAAGTGGGGGTCTGACTCTATCTTTTCAGGTCACAGAGGGTACAACATTTTGAAGGCCCCAGCGAGATTCATAAGACCCCCCATCTGAGCCCACTGCCAGCCCATTGCTGGCCCACAGCTCTAGAGGAAGGCCTCAGAGGGGCGCTGCCCTCTCTGCCTCAGGAGCTCTTGGATATGTAGATTTTGGGCACAGTTTCCTAAATTTTCCAATTCAGTAAGTCTGTCTAGATCTCTAGAGAATCTGGGGGAACTAGACTGGCTGGATGCAGTGAAAGTCTGTTCCTGAGGCAGAGGGGAGATGTCCCCCTGTCTTTCTGGTATAGGTTTGTGTTGTTTGCTTCTGTCTTGTTATGTTTGCAGCTCCTTATTAGACTATTTTGATATTAGAAGTCTTTTGGACTGTTTGGATTTGCAGGCTAATCCTGTTCTGGTAATTGCAGTTTTTTATTGAGTTGTCTTGGTTTCTGCAGTCAACTTTGCTGGTTCTGGTTTGTGTGTCTTTTGTATGTTTTGAGCTTTGTATGAGTGAGTGAAAGAGTTAAATGTAATTTTCCCATGACTGGGAAAGCATTTGAGTGAAGGGTCAGGCATGACTGTGTACCTGACTAATTTCTGTCTGTTGAATTTTGTGTTTTCTGTCCTATCCACTTGTCATTTTTGCTTTATTAGTCTATCTGTTTTTTTATAATGTTTGGATTGTAGTTTTTTTATCCGTCTGTTAGTGTCTGCCTAATAATTTGTTCAAAATAAGACAGGGTAATTTTTGAAAAAATGCTCTTACAGTAACTTTTTAATTTCAACCACTGCACCAAGAGCAACAGTGAAAAATAAAACTGGCTACTTTACACATTCTCTGTTAAAAAACAAAAAACAAAAAACAACAACAAAAAAAAAACACCTAACCAGCTTCTAAGACAGATTAACCTCCCCTTTGATCTCTAGGTAACAAAAAGAAACTAAAAATTTCAGATTTTCAACATTAAGAGCAGACACACATTCAGTGTCTCTTCAAGGTTCCCTTAGGGAACTCTCTTATATTTCCATCCCGGAGAGGTCTCTGTGTTTTCCTTCCTCTTCTTTTTCCTGGTAAACTGTTCACTATCCTTGAGACTGGGCATCACTTTTGTTTCTATATATAATTTACTTCCTGGTACACCTTCAATTTGTGAGTTTAAGTATCACCATTAAAGATCCTCTCTTTCCAGCAATTAAAGAGTTAATACAAAGTTTGTTAAAACCTTTTTTCTAACTACTTACCTGCTGAAAAAACTATGGTTGCTATGTTAGAAATAGCTTTGAGATAAGACGCCAGCTCTCAGCAGGAGACCCAAAGTCAATTTCTCATTTGGAACTAAAAAAAAAAGAGAGAGAGAGAGAGTCCTCCATATTTCTTAAAACAATAGCCATTTTCCTTCTAAGTTAGCATTATTCTGCTTGGCTCTTAAATTCACCTGTGAACCCACCTCTGAAGGCAAGCCACTTTAACCTATTTTTGGCTGGTGTCTGCAAGCAAACATTAATTAACTATTAATGGTATTTTTGTTATGCATATTTGTTATGAATTGTTGTAAAAATATGTAACTGTTTGTTAAATTCATTTGTTGTAATTTATGTATAAAGCCCTTAGAAACCTCCAAGAGAAGGCCAAAGAGACAGAAACTTTAGACAGGGACCCTGGGTTGCCAGGCCATCATTAGCTTGTCAGAAACTCTTGGAGACATGTGTCAGTAGAATGACCCAACCAGGGAACTTCAGCCCTACTGACCTGTCAGGGACCCCCAGAAATATATGTCAACACCTGTCACCAAAAACACCATTGAAATAAAAGTGGAGGTCCAATTAACCCCCAGGGTATTAGATCACTCACAGGCCTGTTAAAAGTGTATAAGAATGTGTTCTGGTTCTAATTCTAAGAGTACAAGAGTGTGAGAGTATGTTGGGCCTGGGTCTGTCTTGTCGCTTTGTATCATTTGTTCAGTGTTTATTAGGAAATTGGTCTTGGCCTGAAACAGTCTTGAAAACATTTGTGAGTGGATTACAGGTTTTTTCTTTCAAGGGACCCTTCAAGACCTTACTCCTTCTGAAACTGCCTTATTTACTTTTATGTGTCCTACACCCCTCACCATCTGGTGCATCTTTAGCCTGGCAGTCATTGGTCTCTTCATCTTTATTATTGGTATTAGGCTTGGTGGCACTGCCACCCCAGACTAGTCCACCAGGGAGCACATGACCTTGTTCATATTTCTGTCCCCACCTAGTTCTAATTAAAACCCCAGCAACTTGTCCCTTCCATTCTCCTACTATCAAATGTTGTTACTCAGACTGTCTTTCCTTTCAGAATTCTCATGATTAACATTTGCTTGATTGTAGTACTCTTAGTCCCCATTAGTCAAAAAAAGGTAATTGGGTAGATTTGTATAATAATATTATCCCCTGATGGGTCCCAAATTCCCACCCTGTTAACTTGTTAGTACATTTATTCTATCATCCAATCACATTTCCTGTTAAGCCTTCATTCTCACTTATACAGGTGACAGGGTTGTTACTGGCAACAGCAGCGATGACTGGCTAAAAAATTCAGACATAGTAAGGAGAGTTTTGATTCCTTTCAAACTTTCCCATTCCTTATGCCTGTCTTACCCACCTCACTGCCTAATGGGTATTCTAACAAATGAATAAATACAGCCCTGCACCTTAGGCAGGGTTGTTAAGTCTTTGCAGTTTTTATCTGAGAAAATATTAGGGTGTGTACTTCCTACTCAGAGTGAAGTCTTCCAAAATGTTTGAAACTACTTAATTCATAATCTTACTAGGGCTCAAAAGATATAACCTGCAATGTGTTTATGCCTAGAAATAAAAATCTGATTTCTAAGCTTACCTGAGCCTCTTCTAAATTCTCGAAACCACCAAAAAATTGTGTGTGGGATGGAGCAAGGACTTAAACCTGCTCTCCACCAGTTTGCCCTCCATCCAGACCTAATGAAAATAAGTAATCAGAATCTAAGTTGCTGGAATGCTAAATTATTTTGATACTTAAAGTAATGTGGTTATGGAGCCAACTACAAATGCTTAAGACTGAGACTTGTTTAACCCACTTTTAAATCACTAAAAATCATCATGTGAAAATGCTCTCTTCCCAGTTGCACAGTGGATGCTGACTGAGTCCTATGGAGACAGAAACAAATGAGGTCTCTCAGCGACTCTGATGAGCCAGCAAGCTGAAATTTGTAGAGGTCAGTCAGAAAGGATGCCTCTGCTGACTTAATTTCTTTTTTTTTCTTTTGTATTTTCCTTTATTTTTAACATGAACATACTCAAAACACCAAAGAATAAGATGTTCAACAAAAAATCATCCAAGATTGACCAGCACAATTAGAACATTAGCAAACTATAAGAGCAAAACTGACAGCTGCTACATTCATAATTTTGTTTTAATTTCTTCCTCTTGACTGGCACCACTATACTACAGGTTGGTTGGCCAGAGTTTATGGGGGCTGAGTAGCCAGTCTGCGATCAGCTATTGACAATGGTGCACTGTGTTTCTGTTTGAAGTGGAATTTGTGAATAGTTGTCCAGCTTGAGAGTATTTTATTTTTACATATACATCTGATTATTAGGTTTCCACTTTTTGCATTCACAGAGTTAAAAAGGCTTAAAATTTGTCATCAAGAACAATGTTTAAGATAAGAAGTAGAAACAAAACCCTTGAAAGAATGAATGAAGATAAATATATTCAGAAAAGAAATCAGATGATTGCTGCAACAACGTATTAAGCAATAATAAGAATAGTAGTGCAAAGAAAGTAACATTCACATTGTCAAATAAGAGTATGACTATTATAGAATGCTTTGACTCTGAGGTTCAGTATAAAGTCATAAATTGACTTCTTGTTATTTTTTTTCCAAAGTCTCATAAAATAGACAACTAGTATTTATAAATAAAAATAAAAGATAATTTCAAAAAACAGATCATGCCTAATTTTATAGACAATAGAAAAAGGAAATACTTCAAAATCATTCTGCTTAATCTGGATATACCTGATATTAAAATTAGAAAACATATATTATTACAAAAGGGAAATTACAAACATAATTCACTTTTAAATGAGGATGCCATATCCTGTATCCTAAACAACATATTAACAAGTTGAAGTGAAAATTAATGTTTAAGTGATGTACTTTAGTCAAAATCAAATCCAATTTATGTGAGAATTAATCACTTTTTTAAATTCTTGTTCTTATCCTTACCCCCTCCCTCCTTCTCTGTTTGTTCAACCTTTCCTCCATGCCCCACCGTGTCATTAATTTTCATTAATTGTCCTCATATCAATGTTGAATACATAGGATTCATACTTCTCTATTCCTGTGATGCTTCACTAAGGATAATGTGTTCCACCTTCATCCAGGTTAGTACAAATGCTGCAAAATCTCCATTTTTTAAATAGCTGAATAATATTCCATGGCATACATATACCACACCTTGACAATCCATTCCTGGATTGAAGGACATTTAGGCTGTTTCCACATTTTAGCAATTGTAAATTGGGCTGCAATAAACAGCCTAGTACCTACTGGTAAACAGCCTAGAATCTTTATAATAAAAGGTTTTTTTTTTCCTTCTGGATAGATGCCCAGTAATGGGATTGCAGGATCAAATGGGAGGTCTAGGTTGAGTTCTTTGAAGTTTCTCCGTACTTTCTTCCAAAAAGGTTGTATTAGTTTGCAGTCCCACCAATAGGGTAAAAGTGTTCCTTTCTCTCCACATCCACGCCAGCATCTGCAGTTTTGAGATTTTGTGATATAGGCCATTCTCACTGGGGTTAGGTGATATCTCAGGGTGGTTTTAATTTGCATTTCTCTAATAATTAGGGATGATGAGCATTTTTTGACGGCCATTTGTATATCTTTTTTAGAGAAGGTTCTGTTCATCTCTATTCCCCATTGATGTATGAGATTGTTGGTTTTTTTCTTGTGGATTAATTGAAGTTCTGTATAGATCCTAGTTATTAAACATTTGTCTGATTCAAAATATGCAAATATTCTTTCCCATTGGGTAGGTTGTCTATTTGCTTTGCTTGTTGTCTCCTTAGCTGTACAGAAGATTTTCAGTTTAATTAAATCCCATTTGTTTATTGTTGCAGTTGTTGCTATTGCCATGGCAGTCTTCTTCATAAAGTCTTTCCCCAGGCCGATATCTTCCAGAGTTTTTCCTATGCTTTCTTTGAGGATTTTTATTGTTTCATGCCTTAAATTTAAGTCCTTTATCTATGTTGAATCAATTTTTGTGAGTGGAGAAAGGTGTGAGTCCAGTTTCAGTCTTTTACATGTGGATATCCAGTTCT
This sequence comes from Galagoides demidoff, assembly GCA_963574575.1. Lineage (NCBI taxonomy): Eukaryota > Metazoa > Chordata > Mammalia > Primates > Galagidae > Galagoides > Galagoides demidoff. The sequence continues at coordinate 5,714 of CAUYQV010003730.1, forward strand.
CCCAGCATCATTATTGAATAGGGAGTCTTTCCCCAGTGTACGTTCTTCATTTCCTGGTTTTCTATCTGATTCCAAATGTCTATGTCTCAATTTTTGTGTCAGTACCATCCTGTCTTGACCACTATAGCCTGATAGTACAGCCTAAATTCTGGTATGGTGATGCCCCTGGAACTGCCTTAGCTATACAGGGTTTTTTCTGGTTTCATACAAAACGCAGAATCATTTTCTCCAAGTCTTGAAAATAGGATGTTGGTATTTTAATAGGGATGGTATTGAATCAGTAAATTGCTCTGAGAAGTATAGACATTTTAACAATGTTGATTCTTTCCAGCCATGAGCATGGTATGTTCTTCCATTTGTTAAAGTCCTCTGCTATTTCCTTTGTTAAGGTTTCATAATTTTCTTCATAGAGGTTCTTCACCTGTTTTGTTAAGTATATTACTAGGTATTTCATTTTCTTTGGGGGTATGGTGAAGGGAGTTACGTCTTTAATTAACCTTTCATCTTGGCTGTTGTTGGCATATATAAAAGCTACTGACTTGTGGACATTGATTTTATATTCTGAGACATTACTGTATTTTTTGATGACTTACAAGAGTCTTGTGATTGAGTCTTCAGGGTTCTCTAAGCGTAAGATCATATCATCAGCAAAGGGGGACAGTTTGACCTCTTCTGCTCTGATTTGGATGTCCTTTATTTTCTTGTCTTGTCTAATTGTATTGGCTAGAACTTTCAGCACTATGTTGAGTAGTAATGGTGACAGAGGAAAACCTTGTCTGGTTCCAATTCTAAGAGGAAAAACTTTCAGTTTTACTCCATTCAGTAAAATATTAGCTGTGGGTTTGTCATAGATAGCTTCGATCAGTTTAAGAAATATTCCACCTATCCTTATACTCCTCAGTGTTCTAATTAGAAAGGGATGCTGGATTTTATCAAATGCTTTTTCTCCATCTATTGAAAGGATCATATAATCTTTGGTTTTACTTCTGTTGATATGGTGAATAATGTTTATAGACTTGTGTATATTAAACCAGCCTTGCATTCCTGTGATGAAACCTACTTGATCATGATGTATGACTTTTTTGATAATAAGCTGTAATCTATTGGCTAGGATTTTGTTGAGAATTTTTGCACCTATATTCATTAGTGAAATTGGTCTGAAATTCTCCTTTTTAGTTGGATCATTTCCTGGTTTTGGTATCATAGTGATGTTTGCTTCATAGAACGTGTTGGGGAAGATTCCTTCCTCCTCAATTTTTTGGAATAATTTTTGTGTAATAAGGATAAGCTCTTCTTTGGAGGTTTGATAGAATTCTGGTGTGAAGCTATCTGGACCAGAGCATTTTTTTGTTGGAAGATTTTTTATTGTTTCTTTCATCTCAGTGCTTGAAATTGGCCTATTCAGGAGGTCTATTTCTTTCTGGCTAAGTCTAGGGAGAGGGTGTGATTCCAAATATTGATCCATTTCCTTCACATTGTCAAATTTCTGGGTATAGAGTTTCTGGTAGTATTCAAAGATAATCTCTTGTATCTCAGTGGCCTCCATTGTTATTTCCCCTTTATCATTTCTGATTGAGGTTACTAGATATTTTGTTTTTTTATTTCTAGTTAGTCTGGTCAAAAGTTTATCTATTTTTTTTCCCAAAAAACCAACTCCTTGTTTCATTAATTTTTCGAATGATTCTTTTGTTTTCAATTTCATTAATCTCCAATTTAATTTTGGATATTTCTTTTCTTCTGCTGGGTTTAGGCTTAAATTGTTCTTTTTCCAATTCCATCAGATGGCTGTGAGTTTGTGACCATCATTGTCTTTTTTGACTTTGGTTGCTTTAAATTCACATGTATCTGAAAATAAGATTGCAACTCCTCTTTTCTTTATTAAGTTAATTACAGATAGATCATAGATCACTAATACATTCATGCATATGTGGGGTACAATGTGCTAATTTTTTAAAAATACAGTCTAATGTGGTTACCTTAAAGCAATCAACATAGCCTTCACCTCTTTTACTCGATTATTGGCAACCTCTCTTTTCTTCTGAATTCCGTTTGCCTGAAAAATTGACTGCCAACCCTTAACTCTGAGTTTTAATTTGTCTTTTGATGTGAGATGTGTTTCCTGCAGACAGGAAATAGATAGCTTATGTTTTTTAATCCAATCAGCCAATCTATGCCTCTTCAGTGAGGACTTCAAGCTATTGACATTTTTTGAGATAATTGATAAGTGTGGTAGCATTCTATTCAGCTTATTTTGTGAAAGTCCATTGCTTAGTTCTGTCATTTGCAGCAATGTGAAAACCAGGTTCTGACCTTTAATTTCTGAGTGTTTACTTTGCTGAAGGTCCAAGGTGATTGTCAGTGTGTAGAACAGGTTGAAATATTTCCTGTAAAGCTGGTCTTGTTGTGGCAAATTTCCTCAATATTTGCATATCAATAAAAGATTTGATTTCTCCATCAATTTTAAAGCTTAGTAGGATATAGAATTCTGGGCTGGAAATTGTCCTGTTTAAGTAAATTAAAGGTAGATGACCATTGTCTTCTGGCTTGAAAAATTTCGTTAGAGAAGTCCATGGTCACCCTGATAGATTTGCCCCTGTAGGTCAGTTGTTGCTTACTCTTGGCAGCTTGAAAAAGCTTTTCTTTTGTCTTGACTTTAGATAGTTTCATCACAATGTGCCTTGGAGAGGCTCTTTTTGAGTTGAGGTGACCAGGGGACCGATATCCCTCTGAAATGAGTATGTCAAAATCTTGGGTGATATTTGGGAAGTTTTCATTTATAATATTCTCTAGAATGGCTTCCATTCCCCTGGGCCATTCTTTTCCCCCTCAGGGATACCTATAACTTATATGTTTGAATGCTTCATAGAGTCTCATAATTTTGTCAGTGAACGTTCTGCTTTCTCTCTCTTCTTTTCTGCCTCTTTAACTATCTGAGTTATCGCAAAAGCTTTATCCTCAACCTCTGAGATTCTTTCTTCTGCATGATCTAATCTATTGTTGATACTTTCTATTGCATCTTTAAGTTCCCTAATTGACTGCTTCAGTTCTTTCAACTCTGCTATATCCTTTCTATATTCTTCGTATCATTCATCTCTTATTTGATACTGTTTTTGGATTTCCTTTTGGTTATTTTCCACTTTATTAGCAATTTCCTTCATTTTTCCCATCATTTCTTTCATTTTTTTCATCATCTGTATTCCAAATTCTCTTTCTGTCATTTCTAACATTTCTTTATAAGAGGAATCCTCTGCTGTAGCTACCTCTCAATCCCTAGAAGGGGTTATGCTGAACTGGTGTTTCATGTTGCCAGGATTTTTCTGCTGATTATTCTTCATGAGTGCTTTCTTGTATCTACTTCCTTACTCTAATTTTCCTTTCACTTCTTCTTGCTCTTTAAGTAAGTATGCCTCTGGCCTAAAGTTTTAATGAGTCCTTTTGGTACAGAACCAGAAGAATGAGAAGATTGACGAGAAAGAAGGGAAAAAAGATTTAAAAAAGAAAGAAAAAAGGGAAAGAAGAGGGATTGAGTAAAAGAAAATATTGGCAAAAAGAAGAAAGGCACCAAAAGAAGGAAACAGAAGTAATATAGTGTATAGTAGGATACTATGACCCAACCTTAAAAAACCCCCAACCTCTGGGGATGCTGAGATGGAGGTTTCCTTGAGGTCAACAGCTATTTGCCAGCCAGATCAGACACTGTACCCCACCTCCACCAAGTATAGAGGAAAGACAAAAATACTATAAATCAAACCAAAACAAACAAGCAAAAACTGTACTGTGATAAAATTGGGGGTAAAAGCAAGTAATAGGGACAGAAACACTGACAAAAATGAAATTCTAGTTGTTAAAGATGGCAAAAATGGAAGATTGTATTTAAACTAGAATAATGAAAAAAGGGAGAAAAAAGCAAAAAGGAAAAAGAAATAAAAAAAGTCAAGGAAAAATGTTGAAATTAAGGGAGAAAAAAAACCCCCAAACCAACCAACCATTCTTGCTGAATGTTGTCCGGCAGAAGGTGATCTTCTGAGGTATGAGATATTGATCACAGTATTAACACAACTGTTCGAGATGGTGGCTGGAGGCCTCAGCTGGTCTCTCAGACCCTGCAGGTTTGGGAGTCCAAATGTCTCCTTAGCCCGCTTAAAAGACACTCCAAACTATGAACCTTGGCTGAGCAGAAGCTTTCCAAGGAAAGCACTTATAGCTGGGATCTCTCCTGGTGTGGCTGCCTGGTTATCCAGTGTGCCAAATCCAGACCCTGTCTATGTCCCTGAGGGCCAAGGCTGTTAATCTGCCAAACACTTGGATTGCCACACTTCCCTAGAAGCTAAGTCCCTGCCTTTGGGCAGCTCAGTCACTAAATTACTCAGCCAAGATCTCCCAGCCTACCCTGTGCTGCAAAATACAGGGGGAGCTCCCCCACAGTAGTTGTGCAGGCAGCCCACAATTGAATGATGTAAGCTCCCCTCCAGCTCAGCAGCTCAGTCCCAGGCCCCAGACAATGCCCAAAGTCATCTGCCAACCCACCCAAGATCTCCCAAGGCAGTTCAATTGAGTGCCTAAGTCCAAAAAAGCCAAAACAGCCCACAGGGAAGGCTTTTCCTGCTTGTAGTCTCATTGTTGAGACTGTGGGAAGCCTCCAATTGAACAAACGCACCCAGCACTTGCCAGTTTTCCACTGTGTCTGTCCTCCTTGTGGGGTCCAGAAGACTCTCGCTGACTTCCTGTGTCACCAAAGGGAAGCCTCTGGGTAAAACCCACCAGCCAGAGATGCCTGGAGTCTTCTCTCCCCACTCTCACTGCACCCGTCTGCACAGAAGATTGAGAGTATTTTTTAACTTTATGTTCTTAATAGTAGATACTCAGCATGAGAAGCCCAGCCTGGCCTGGTACACTACACAGGCCACACAAGTTGGCCAAGAGGCAGAGAAAGCCAGGAGAAAACCCAGGCCAGAGCCTTTATGATGGTTTCCATGGTAAGGAATGTACGAGGTAGACTAGGCAGCTTCGTGGGTTAAGGACTTGCTAGAGCTAGACTAATCCACCTCCTCGACTTAATTTTTTGAAATTGAAATGATGGACCATAATACAGCCTGTCTCAAAACTTTTGTAGTGACCTTTGTACAAGGCACACTTTCCCTTGCCGTTAAATATTCACTTATGAGAACAATGCATGGTAATCCATGAACTATATACAATTACACAACTTGGTGTAGTTCTTCTCAGATGCCAGCTTGCACCAGTATCACCTGAGAGCTTGCTGGAGCAGATTGCTGGGAGCTCCTGGTCAGGTGAGTCTGTGACATTCCAAGAATGTGCACCACTAACAAGTTCCCAGGTGCTGTTGATGCTGCCCTCTGGGACCACACTTTGAAAACCACCACCTTAGTCTGTTTAATTCATTTTATATTTTTGAATATTTTATTTTCAAGGCATGACTGTATTTAAATCTTTCAGCTTTAGAAAACTTCTACACTACCAAAATTTTTCTCAGTCACTGACAGATAATTGTGAATTGATTTATTAGATTTATGAAAACTATAAATTAGACAATCTTTTATTAGGCCTAGTGGACCTAGGCTAAGACAGAAAGGTGTCAGGCCTAGGCTAGAATGGAAAAATACCTGTTAACTCCTGGAAAATTTCTAGACTGCAAGCTTTAAAAAAAAAGAAAAAGAAATAAATCTAGTTCACTCCCCAGATAGATGGGAAAGTACTAGTTAATTTCTTGCTTCTAGTTCACTCCAAATTTCTTGCTTGGCTAATTCCCTGAGAAATAGACCAGGAGGTACCAACTGTTCCCTGACTGATTTTTAAACAATACCAGGTACTGGTAAAGTACTGGTAAAGTACTGAAACTAAGATGTATGAGGGGAAAGTACTGAAACTAAGATGTATAGTATAGGGGACAATATTAAAACAAAAATGTATGACTAACTAACCGCGAAATTCTACTTCTGTACAATGTTTGCTTACTACCCTACCTGGATACACCTGGACAGCCTGTGTGCTAACCAGGATGCAGACCAAGCCTTAAAACCTGACCCGTTAAGCACTTGGAACTGCTCTCAGAAACCCCATGTTGGGACACTGAGGCAGTTGCTGGCTGGCTCTTCAATTACAGGACTCCTCTTTAAATTTAACTTGTTTGGCAGTGTGGTCTTTGTGGAACCCCTGGGCACAACATTTGGAGGCCCCAGTGAGATCCTCCAGATCCTGACACTGCTGATCCACAGATGGCCTCCAAGAGAGGAACAGACTATGATCCCTCTGAGGGGAGGTGCCCCCTAGAAACATTCCAGGGCCCCCAAAGGACCCTGAGCTCTCAGGAGACCAGCTGACAATCACCCCTAAATTCACCTGTGAGTCCACCTCTGGAGGTAAGCCATTTAAACATCTATTTTTGGCTAGTTTCTGCAGACATTTAGTTTAACTATTGTGTTCATTTTTTGTTGTGCTTTTTGTCATTGTGAACTGTTAGGAAAATATATAATTGTTTTTGTATTTGTTTGTTGTGAATTGTGTAAGGTCCTTAGGGACCTCCAAGAGAAGGCCAAAAGGACAGGAGCCTTGGACAGGAACCCCAGGAGGCTGGGCTATTGGCCTGTTGGAGGCTTTCAGAGGCATGTGTCGGTAATGCAACCCATCACTAGAAACACCGGAATACTGGTGAGGAGACTTAGCCCTGTCAGAGACAGTAAGACATTATTGCCACTAAGACATCGTGCTTTGGCCTCAGGCCTTGGGGAAGTTGGGGTGCAGAGGGCAGGTGACAAGGGACTTTGATTTCTAACCTCAATGTTATGCCTGAGGTAAGTCCCATAAACCTGTAAGACAGGAACCTTGGACTTCCAGGCTATCAGCCTGTTAGAAAAAGAAACCCTGGGTTGCCAAGCTATTGGCCTGTCCCTAGAAACACTGAGATGCTGGTGGGGAGCCCTTGCCTCAAATGCACAATTTAGATTCGTATACTGAAATAACCTTGGGGTTATGAAAAAATAAATTCAGACCCACTCACATGCTATTAATTGGTGATTTATTCACACCTGAGCAGGGGACCATTGTTCTGAGACAAGTGGCCCCAAAATGCAGGGTTTTTTTTTTGTCTTTTATACCTTTTTTTCTCTGTGTAGCTTAAGCAAGCGGGGGGGGGGGGGAGGAACATTGCCATTGGCAGGGTTACAACTTGGTTGTCAATGGATATGTCTCATAACACAAGGGTTATGATTATATAACTATAATTGATAAATGGACACTTCTTAAATCACAATGGTTATGGTTATACAACAGTAATTAATCAAGCTTCAGTAAGTTTTCCACCATTGTTCATCTACTGAGAACTTGGGGGTTTTGTGAAACTTGGGACTTTCCGTGCCTCTTTGAATTGTGGAGAGCATGGGAATGGGCTGGGAAGGCCCATGGGGCAGAGAAGCAGGGGAATGGGAGAGGGCAGGAGGTTGCCCATAGTGCGGGGGAATGGGAGAGGGTGGGGGAAAAGGAGCTTGCCCATAGGGCAGAGGGAATGGGAGAAAGCAGGGGGAACCAGGGGGAACAGGAGCTCACAACACTTTTGTTCATTTGTATTCCATGTTGTTTGTCTAGTTAACATATTATAGTTTGTTCAGCATTATAGTTTGTGCTTCTGCTCTATTCAGTATGAGTTCCTCTTCTTCTAAGCCAGACTCCCTCTGACCTGTCTCCTTAGACATTTCAAAAATGTTTTTTCTACAAACAAAAGTGATGAATATGAAGTAAAGTTCTCCAAAGGGTGTCTCAGAACCCTTTTTGAACTCTAGTGGCCAGCCTTCGGTATAGCTGGCCCCTGCAGGTTCCTTTGATCCTTTCTATGCTGACAGGTTTGGAGAGCAGTCACCATGGGAAAGCCTGGCCAACCTAATCAATTTCCTTACATTGATGTATGGACTGAGCTGGTGAATAATCCCTCAGCTTAGCTCTGTGCCTGTTCTCTCCATATAGGAACTACAGTTTTAGTGAAAAAAAACCCCATTAAACCACCACCCCATCCTCCCAGTGCCTGAGGAGGTGGAGGATCCCATCTTTAACCCTCTGTCTTACTGTCCTTCTAGGCTTTCAGTCCTTCCCATGGTGTCTCCCCCACATTGGGCAGGATCCTCATAGTCTCCCAGAGACCTCTTCCCCTGAACTCCTTTACACTCCCACCTAGACCTAGCCTCTTCCTGCTGCACAAAGCCCCAGGTGGAGGGGAATTTATGTTCCTTTTACAAGTAATCTTTATGAGAGAGTTCAAATGTGAGTATTGTGTAACTAAGGACTGGTGAAATGCTAACTCTGAACAGTGATAATAGAGAAAGTTTTGAATAGCTAAGTAGAAAGCTCAGACTGCATAGGTTAGAAAATAGGGTAGAAGACGGTTCAAATTGTGTACATATAAGTACTTGAAAACTGACTGAGACAGATAACAATAGGTGGACTTTTGCACCCACCCTTCGTAGTGTGAAATGATTGTGTGAGTGGTCCCTGTCTATTCGTTGGTTCTTATCCCAGCTGAAATTTATCTGAGAGAAGAGACTGGAAACACAGGGAAGCCCACCCCACTGAAAACCGTACTGAAGCATTTTTTAAAAAGAGCTGTGAGAAACTACTGCAACTATATCTCCAGAAAAATAGAAAACTTTTAACAGGAATAACTCAAGAAACTTATTGTTCAGGCAACTATGGTTTCCTTTGAAATAAAATTAATTTTAAGTCTATTATTAAAATCAAAATATTTAAAAATTATAAAACTCCAGCTTCTGTAATATTTCTAAAATTACTAGATTCAACTGTGAACTTATCTAGAGAGTGTGGTCTTCAAGGTGCAACCCACCTGTACCTAAAGATAAATTCTGAAAAAGAAACAGTCAAATTTCTGAGTTCACCTGAGCATAAAAATGGGAGAGATCCCTGTCTAGCACTAAACAAGAAAATCCTGTATTAATATTATATTCCATAAACTGTCCCTCATTTGTGAAATGTAATAATTCAGTTGTTTAAATTATTTAGGAAATGGAATCTTTGTCAAAGAAAAAGATTCTTACCTTTTAAACCTAACTATCAGTCTAGCTGAGTAAATAATTAACTTTGTAGTACACTGTAATCCTGTTTTGTAAAAAAATTGATTTTTGAGGGTGAAAGAAATTAAACTGAAAGAAACTCCTAAAAGAAAATTTGTAAAGGAATTTACATGTAATCAAGTTAACTATGTATTGCCTTTAATGTCTTTTCACTTGTAATCTTACTTTAAAAAACATTTCCGTCCCACAGGGGCCAGGGGAAGAGTTCCCCTCTCTAGGCTCCCAAGCTGGGTGGGCCTAGAACTGCTTGCTAGAGCCACGCATGCCCTGCAGGTGGTGGTGGAGGGATCTACCACTCTTGGAGGGCCCAGAACTGTTTGCTAGAGCCACATAAGTCCCTCGGAAAGAGGTGGAGGAGTTCCCCCATCTGGGCTCCCATGCTGGGAGGGCACAGATTGGCTTGCTAGCGCTGCACCGTCCAACAGGTGATGGTGAAGGAGTCCTTTGCTTCCCCCCAGCTACTCTGGAGGGGATGAATAAGGACGGATCTGGTCTCGCATACCCTGCGCTACTGCTGCCTTTCCTCCACCCCCTGGCTGCTCTAGGGTGCTGAACTAGGACTGATCTAGCCACTACAGTTCCCCTGTTCCACCAGTTGACCCATAGGGGCCAAACTAAGACTGATCTGGCTGCTGCCGGTTTCCTGCCCCCCGGTTGTCCCGGCAGGCTGAACGGGGTCTCATCCGGCCACTCACACTCCTGTGCAGCTGCTGCTGTTCCACTGCACCCCGGCTGCCCCAGTACCCAAGAACTGGGAGAAGACAACAGACATGCTCTGCTTGTCTCTCTGGGCAACCAAAAGGAGCCACCAACTGAACAGTTCTAATAAGGCCTCCAAACAAGATAAACTCAGCATGGGGCAGAACCAGCGGAAAAACTCTGGCAACTCAAATAACCGGAGTAGATCAACTCCTCCAAGGGAAAATGGGGAAGACACAATTGAAGACCCCATCCACAAGCAAATGGCTGGGATGTCAGAAATCGAGTTCAGAATGTGGATAGCAAATAAGATTAACAGACTGGAAGAAAGGAAGGAATTAGGA
>CAUYQV010003731.1:0-28576 GCA_963574575.1 Galagoides demidoff
AACAAAGCAAGACTCTTGTCTAAAAAAAAAAAAAAAAAGAAAGAAAAGAAAAGAAAAGAAAAGAAAAGAAAAGAAAAGAAAAGAAAAGAAAAGAAAAGAAAGGAAGGAAGGAAGGAAGGAAGGAAGGAAGGAAGGAAGGAAGGAAAGAAAGGAAAGAAAGAAAGAAAACATAAAGCTATAGAATGTAACTCAAAATGGAAGAACACCCAAATATTGTCTAAAAATGCAGAGAAGCCCTCCTCTGATCAGTGCCCATTGCAAAACATATACCAGCCATGGGCTCACACACCAGCTTTAATTTTCAAATCTTGGCAGACAGAGAACAGCCATTTTCCTGTCTTGATCTCAGGCTTCACTGTCGGCCTTCCTCTCCTCACTGTGCTTTCAATACACACTTCTTTGGTGACACTGACATCTGCTTAGCGTTCAAAGTTTGGAACAGCGCCTGAGCAGCGGGAACAGTGCCTTGCTCAGTAAGAGCTTGCTGAGCACATAGATGCAGGGGGAATTCCTTCCACCATAGTGCCCCATGATCCTGCCTAATAAAGGCTTTTCTGGGGAGTTACTATATGATTCTACAGGGAATTTAGCTTCTCTGATGTCTTTTCTTGTCTTCCTTCCATCCCATGGCTCTCCAGGAAGTCAGCCCACCTTGAACTTCAGAGCATACTGAATCCCCATCTGCCCAGCATCTTCCTTCCAGTCTTTTGGCCAGGGTTGTATTTTAGGATGACAAAGCCCAGTCCAGTGGAATGCGTGAATTCTGCTCCAAAAGAAAGAGGATGATGGATTTTGTATTGATTCATTCTCATTGAGAGCTCTCCATTTTACCAAATGGAATTCAATTAATATTTTAGGTTTTAATGAGACTTGTTCTCACCACTGCTTTTCCTAGTCACTATTTATTTCAGTCCCAGGCCTGTAGAACTTCTATAATCAGCATATGCCTCCATGGATCTCCCCTGATTTTAGTCCTGCAGCCAAATCAGTGAGAAAGAAGGGCCTATTTTTTCTTTCACTGGGAAAGTAGTTTTTTAGGAAATCCATATTTAACCTATAATCTTGTGTCTTTTATTGTTAGTCACAGGTGAATATGTTTTTAACCTCAGATTATAATACCGTGTATTTTTCAGATTCACCCTAAATCATTTTCTTTGAGTTAGTCTCCTATCATGATATGACTAGGGCTCTGTTACCTTAGGACAACCTGATGTCCAATCCCTTTTGGCCATTTATCTTCAATTTCCAATGTTTCTTTATCAACAGAGGGAATCAAACTGATAGCCCTGCCAGTCTTCTTGCCTTTCAAGATAGCCTACCAGCCTCTGTAACTGTCAGATTCTTTTTATTCCAAGTTTGATTCTTCCCTAAACTTAGTCTTTTCCATCAAAAGGACCTAGCTTTCTAATTTCCTCTTTAAAAAGGGAAAAAATAGCCCCTTTCCAAAATTAATTATTTTATTTCACATAGTCAGGAGCCATTTAAAAATTGATGTAGCTCTCTCTCTCTCTCTTTTTAAATTTCAAAAGGAGCTGCAAACGTTTTTGTTATATAGATAGGTTTTGCAAGGCTTGAGTCAGGGCTATAAATGTGTTCATCATCTGAATAGTGTTCCTTGTACCCATTTAGGTAGGTTTCTGCCCCTCTCCTCCTCCCCCAATTCTTAATTGCTGATAACTTTACTTCCATCTGCACATGTGTGCCCCTTGGTTGGTTCCAATCTATTCCAAGTACATGTGGTGTTTGTTTATCCTTTCCTGAGATACCTCACTTAGGAGAATGGCCTCTAGTTCCATCCAAATTGTGGCAAAAGCACCTAATTCATCCTTCTTATGGCTGAGTAGTGCTCCATGGTGTCCATATATCACATTTTGTTAATCCACAAATGAATTGATGAGCTCTTCAGTTGATTCCACATTTTCGCAATTGTAAATTGAGTTGCAATAAACATTTGAGTGAAGGAGTCCTTTTGATAAAATGACTTCTTTTCCTTTGGGTGGATACCCAGTGGTGGGATTGTTAGATCAAATGATAGGTCCACTTTTAGTTCTTTGAGAAGTCTTCAGATTGTTTTCCATAGAGGTTGCACTAATTTACAGTTCCATCATCAGTATATAGCATTCCTTTCTCTCTGCATCTATGCCAGCATTTATTGTTTTTGGACTTTATAATAATAACCATCCTAACAAGGGTAAGTTGATAATCACTGTGGCTTTAATTTGCATTTGCCTGATGATTAGTAATGTTGAACATTTTTTCTTTTTCTTCCTTTCTTTCTTCTCTTTCTTTTTTCCTTCCTCCTTCCCTCCCTCCCTCCCTTCCTCCCTTCCTTCTTTCCTTCCTTTTTTCTCTTTCTTTTCTTTTCTTTTTTTCTTTCTTTTATTTTTTTGGTCATTTGTCTATCTTTTTTTGAAAAACTTATGTGTGTTCATGTCTTTTGCTCACTATTTAAATGTTTTGTTTTGTTTTGTTTTATTGCTGACTTGAGTTCTTCGTAGATTCTAGAGACCAGCCCTTTATCAGATGTATAATTTATATATATTTTCTCCTATTCTGTATGTTTTCTATTTGTTCTGTTGATTATTTCCTTAGCTGTGCAAAAGCTTTTTAATTTAGTCAGGGCCTGTTTATTTATTTTTGGTTTTGCTGTAGTGCCTTTGGGTTCTTAGTCATAAATTCTTTGCCCAGGCTGATATCTAGAAGTTTTTCCTACACTATCTTCTATCAGAGAGTTCTTATGGTTTCATGCCTTACATTTAAATCTTTTATTCATCTTGAGTGGTGAGAGACAGGGTTTCTGTTTCATTCTTCTGCATGTGGCTATCCAATTTTCTCAGCATCATTTGTTGAACAAGGGTTCTTTTCCCCAGTGAACATTGTTGTCTGCTTTGTCAAAGATTAATTGGCTGTATGTAGGTCATTTAAATATGGTTTTTCTATTATGTACCACTGGTTTATGTCTCTATTTTTTGTGCCAGTACCATGTTGTTTTTGTTACTATAGCCTTGTAGTATAGTTTGAAGTCTGGTAATGTGATGTGATTTATTCTTTTTGCTTAAGATTGCTTTGGCTATTAAGGATCTTTTCTGATTCCAAACAAAGTATAGAATTGTTGGGCAGTGCCTGTGGCTCAAAAGGGTAGGGTACTGGTTTTGTATGCCAGAAGGTGTCAGGTTCAAACCCAGCCCCAGCCAAAAAAAAAAAAAAAAAGTATAGAACTGTTTTTTTATAGATATGTGAAATATGATATTGGTATTTTGATGGGGGTTGCATTGAATATGTAAATTATTTTGAGTAATATGGAAATTTTAATAATATTTATCTTACATATCCATGAGCATGATATGATTTTCTATTTGTTTGTGTCATCTGAAATTTCTTTCCTTGGTATTTTATAGATCTCCTTGTAGGGATCTTTGACTTCCTTGGTTAAACATATTCCTGGGTGTTTTATTTTGTTTGTGGCTATTATGAATGTTATCAAGTCTTTGATTTGATTCTCAGCTTGACCATCACCAAATAAAAATGCATGTACACTGATTTTGTAACCTAAAACTTGCCTGAATTTATATATCAATTCCAGGAGTCTCTTTGTGGAGTCTTTGGGGTTTTCTAGATACAAGATCATATTGTCAGCATAAAGCAATAGTTTGAACTCCTATTTTTTGATTTGGCCATATATGACAAGCCTTCAGCCAACATCAAACTGAACGAGGAAAAGTTGAAAGTATTCTCCCTGTGAACTGGGACAAGGCACTTGTGTCCACTGTCACTACTTCTATTCATCATGCCATGCTCTCTTAAGATTGGCTAAAAATGGTTACAAGACCTGCAGACCTATAGCCTGCTTTCGCAAGAGAGATTAGGCTTCTCAGATCCAAGAGGTCAAAACCTAACTCTAGCTTAGGCAAAATGGAGACTATTCTGACCACATAAACCAGGGATCATTGGCTGCAGGGGCCTGATCATCACTGGATTTCTTCCCCTTCTAAATAAATATAAATATGTATAACGGGTTGAATTGGTAAGGATGAAGCAGGAAGTAAGTTTATTCTCCATCACTCTCCTGCAAATCCATTCTCTTAACTGCTTTCCTCTCTAGTCACATCTCCTGCAGGATTCTGAGTTTTTGTAGTTACTTTTAGGTAATAAAATGCAAGCCTACATTAAAACAAATATTCTAAACTCTCATCCTTCTCCAGCTGGAATGTGCAGAAGGGTAGGGAGGTCATGATCTTTTGCTTTTCTATTTCCTTTCCCCCTCTTTCTACTTTTTTATAGGACTGAGCCTGAGGACTCAGAAGTTTAAGAGTAAAACATGCACAGCTGGTACTCTTGGTTATTGGCATTGATATTATCTGGGTGTGGCTGGTGTAAATGTCTTCTTCCTTTGCTTAGGTGACATGTCTGTAGTATCTTCAGGTACTTTTCCCCTCAGGAATCAGGAAGTGCTGTCTCCCACTGGACACTGATAGCACCTGTTAGTCCCAGATTTTCAGGAGTCTGTGCCCCATAGCCTGCTCCTAAGGGCAAGAAAGAGGGGCCTTAGCTCTGGCCCTGCCCTTAAGGGGAAATTCCTAGCCCTGTTCTGGCTGCCCCTGTCTTTGGGCAAGGAGTTGGTGGATCCAGGGGCACAGAACACATGGTCTAGGCCCTCTTTTCACTCTTAGGCCATGCTCCTGGTGTTCAGGATCCCCATCTTCTGACTAGTGTCCCTTAGCCTACTTTTAGGACTTGAACAAACCTCTTCCCTGCATCCTTCTTCCTGGGGACACAACCTGTTTCTAGTGTCCACAACCCTGGTCAACAGGCTGCTGTATAAGGGCATAGCATAAAGCTTGGACACACAGTTGGGGTATTCACAAGTATGCCTAAGAACCTCTTAATGCTGAGAGACAGAGTTGGGGGTTAAGGAGGAGGAAATGGGGGAAGGTGCATCCATCATGGGCAACAGACCAGTAATGGGAGCTGGGTCTCCCTGAACTTCTCATGCTACTCAGGGACCCTGCAATGTTTGAAAATCCTAAATTCAAACCCAGATTTGAAGGTATCAATGAAGCCATATTTGTTAAGATAAGAGGACAGAACACTTTCGTTTACATTAATTAGCTTGATGTGCAACATAAATGTTTAGACATATGGTATATGGTCTCAAGGTCCCCAAATTGTTAGGAGTAAAGTAGCATACAGGGTCTCTCTGTTGGGTTGTTTCATTGTACAAGTAGTTTTTGCCTGTGTCATCCTGTGAGGTGACCTCATCTGGCTCATTTTTCTGAAGTCCTTATTTGGCCCAAGGAAAACATGCCCATCTTTCCAGGAAGCACCTCCAGTTCCCATGCAGGCCTCCTCTGTCTCCTTAGGGTGATAGACTTTATCAGTTTTTTTTATAGCATCATATTTTCAGATTTTTATTTTAGATGTGAATCAGATACTAGCCTTTTCATCTCTGGAATTCCAGAGGACATATATGAAACTTGCTGAGTGATTCTTTTAAAGTCCTTTTCACATGACTTTAAAAGGTGAGGAGTGAGGAAGCACCTCCTAGCCTCACAGGGGAGATTTAGAGGGAGTATATGGCACACTAACTCTCTTCCCAAAAAACTATATCTTTATTTTATATCTCTATTGAGGTATAATTCATATTCAAAGAAAACCCTGCAGCCTCATCAATAGGGTATAAGTGTTTTTTTCTCTCTGCAGCCACACTAGTGCTTGTTGTGTTGGGACTATTTGATAAGATCCACTGTCATTGGAGTTAAATGATATCTCACTGTGGGTTTGATTTGCATTTTCCTGATGATTTGAGACTCTGAACATTTTTTCATGTGTTTTTTGGCCTTTAGATTATCTTCATTTGAAAAGTTTCTGTTCATGTCTTTTGCCCATTTTTTATTAAGGTTGTTTGATTTTTCTTGCTGATTTGCCTGAATTATTTTATTTGTAGATTCTTGTTATCAGTCCTTTATGAGATGTACCACACATAAATATTTTCTCCCATTCCGTAGGTTATTTACTCTACTGATTGTGTTCTTGTCTGTGCAGTAACTTTTAATTTCATCAGGTCCCAATTGTTTATTTTTGTTGCTGCTATGATTACTTCTGGGGGGGTATTCTTTGTAAATTCTTTCCCTAGGCCAATATCTATAAGAGTTTTCCAACATTTTCTTCTGGAATTTTTATAGTTTCATGTGTTAGGCTTAAGTCTTTTATCCATTGCAAATTAACTTTTGTGAGTGGTGAGAGGTACAGATCCTATTTCAGCCTTTTACATGTGGGCTGTCCAGTTTTCCCAGCACAACTTATTTTTTTCTCTAGTATATGTTTTTACCTGCCTTGTCAAAAATCAGATGGGAATATGAGGATGGTTTCATCTCTGGGTTCTCTGTTTTGATCCATAGGTCTATGTCTCTGTTTTTGTGCCAGTACCATGCCATTCTGGTTACTATAGCCTGGTAGTATAGTGTGAAGTCTGGTAAAGTAATTCCTCCTGTTTTTTGGTTTTTTGTTTTTTTTAATTCATTGTTGAGGATTCATTGAGGGTACATGAAACCAGGTTTCACTGATTGCATTTGTTAGGTAAAGTTCCTCCTACAATCGTGTCTTGCCCCCAAAAGGTATGGCACACACCAAGACCCCAACCCCCCTCCTTCCTTCTCTCGACTATTCCCTTCCCCACAATCCCCTCCTCCTTTCTCTCTCTGCTCTCCCCTTCCCCTACCCCCCCCCGTGTCATTAATTGTCATTAATTGTCCTCATATCAAAATTGAGTACATAGGATTCATACTTCTCCATTCTTGTGATGCTTTACTAAGAATAGTGTGTTCTACTTCCATCCATGTTACTACAAAGGCTGTAAAGTCTCCATTTTTTTAATGGCTGAATAGCATTCCATGGTATTCATATACCACAGCTCGTTAATCCATTCCTGGGTTGGTGGGCATTTAGGCTATTTCCACATTTTGGTGATTGTAAATTGAGCTGCAATAAGCAGTCTAGTGCAAGTGTCCTTATGATAAAAGGATTTTTTTCCTTCTGGGTAGATGCTCAGTAATGGGATTGTAGGATCAAATGGGAGGTCTAGCTTGAGTTCTTTGAGGGTTCTCCATACTTCCTTCCAAAAAGGTTGTATTAGTTTACAGTCCCACCAGCAGTGTAGAAGAGTTCCCTTCTCTCCACATCCACGCCAGCATCTGTAGTTTTGAGATTTTGTGACGTGGGCCATTCTTGCTGGGGTTAGATTGTATCTCAGGGTGGTTTTGATTTGCATTTCAATAATTAGGGATGATGAGCATTTTTTTCATATGTTTGTTAGCCATTTGTCTATCTTCTTTAGAGAAGTTTCTATTCATGTCTCTTCCCCATTGATATATGGGATTGTTGGCTTTTATTATGTGGATTAATTTGAGTTCTCTATAGATCTTAGTTATCAAGCTTTTGTCTGATTCAAAATATGCAAATATCCTTTCCCATTGTGTAGGTTGTCTATTTGCTTTGGTTGTTGTCTCTTTAGCTGTACAGAAGCTATTCAGTTTAATTAAGTCCCATTTGTTTATTTTTGTTGTTGTTGCAATTACCACAGCAGTCTTCTTCATGAAGTCTTTCCCCAGGCCAATATCTTCCAGTGTTTTTCATATATTTTCTTTGAGGATTTTTATTGTTTTATGCCATAAATTTAAGTCCTTTATCCATCTTGAATCAATTTGTCTTTTGAAGCTAGGTGTGTTTCCTTCAGACAGCAAATGGATGGCTTGTGTTTTTTAATCCAGTCAGCCAATCTATGCCTCTTCAGTGGGGAATTCAAGTCGTTAACATTTGTTGAGGTAATTGATAAGTGTGGTAGTATTCTATTCATCTTATTTTGTGAGAGTCCATTGCTCAGTTTTATCTTTTGCATCATTGTGGAAGTTTGCTATTGATCCATTGTGATGGTCAGTGTGTAGAACAGGTTGAACTATTTCCTGTAGAACTGGTCTTATGACAAATTTCCTCAATGTTTGTATATCAGTAAATGATTTGATTTCTCTGTTAATTTTAAATCTTAGCTTAATAGGATATAGAATTCTGGGCTGGAAATTGTTCTGTTTAAGTAGATTAAAGGTAGATGACCATTGTCTTCTGGCTTAGAAAGTTTCATTAGAGAAGTCTACAGTCACCCTGATGGATTTGTCCCTGTAGGTCAACTGGTGCTTATTCCTGGCAGCTTGAAGAATCTTTTCTTTTGTCTTAACTTTGGACAGGTTCATCACAGTGTGTCTTGGAGTTAGTTCATCTTAGTTAGAGTTGAGGCCACCTGGGGTCCGATATCCCTCTGAAAGGCGTGCGTCAGAATCTTTGGTGATATTTGGGAAATTTTCATTTATAATATTCTCAAGTATGGCTTCCATTCCCCTGGGGCATTCTTCCTCCCCTTCTGGGATACCTATAACTCATATGTTTGAATGCTTCATAAAGTCCCATAATTCTATCAGTGAATGTTCTGCTTTCTCTCTTTTCTTTTCTGCCTCTTTAACTATCTGAGATATCTTAAGAGCTTTGTCCTCTACCTCTGAGATTCTTTCTTCTCCATGGTCTAAGTTGATACTTTCTAATGCATCTTTAAGTTCCTTAATTGATTCCTTCAGTTCCTTCAGCTCTGCTATATCCTTTCTATATTCTTCATATCATTCATCTCTTATTTGATTCTATTTTTAGATTTCCTTTTGGTTATTTTCCACTTTCTCAGTATTTTTCTTAATTTTTCCATCATTTCCTTCATTGTTTTCATCATCTGTATTCTAAATTCCCTTTCTGTCATTTCTAACATTTCTTTATATGTGTAATTATCTGTAGTAGCTACCGCATGGTCCCTTGGGGGAATTGCTCTGGACTGGTTTTTCATGTTGCCAGGATTTTTCTGCTGGTTCTTCCTCATGAGTGATTTATCTGCTTCCTTCCCCTAATTTTCCTTTTACTTCCTCTTGCTCTTTAAGTTACTGTGCTTCTGAACTAGAGTTTTGAAGAGTCCTTTTGGTACAGGACCAGGATGAGAAGATTAAAGAGCAGGAAGAGAAAAAAGAAAGAAAAAAAAAAGGGAAATAAAAAAGAGAAAGGAGAGGAGGTGGGTTAAAAGGGATTATTAATGAAAAGAAGAGAGGCACAGAAAGAGGGAGACAGGAGCTATATAAGTATACAGTAGGGTACTTTGACCCAATCTTAAAACCCCCCACCTTCTGGGGGTGCTGGGTTGGGTTGTTCCCTTGAGATCAGCAACTCTTTGCTAGCCTGTTTGGACACAGTACCCCACCTCCACCAAGTAGAGAGGAAAGACCAAAATGCTATAAATCAAACCAAATCAAGCAAGTAGAAAACTTTATGGGATAAAATTGGGCAAAAAAACCCCCAAATAATAGGGGTAGAAACACTAGCAGAAATGAAGTTTTAATTGTTAAAAAAGGCAATAATGGAAAATTATATTTAAACTAGAAAAATAAAGAAAGGAAAGAAAAGAAAAATCTATAGGGAAAGTGTTGAAATTAAAACAAAACAAAACAAAAATCAACCAACCAAACAAACAAACAAAAAAACTCCTCCCCCTCAAATAAAAACAAACAAACAAACAAACAAAAAACCCAAAGCAGTATATATATCTTGCTGAATATTGTCTGGGCAACAGGTGATCTTCTAGGGTATGAGATGATAATCACAATGCTGATATGGCTATACGAGATGGAGACTGGAGACCTCTGCTAATTTCTCAAGCTATGCAGGGTGGAAAGCCTAAATATCACCTCAGCCTGCTTTAAAGGCACTTAACTGCCAACCTGGGCTAAGCAGAAGCTTTCCTGGGAAGGTACTTGTCCCTGGGATCACTCCTGACGTGGCTATCCACTTACCCAGTGTGCCAAAACCGATCTCATACTATGCCCCTGAGGAGCAAGGCTGTAAGGTGTCTCAGTCCCCACCTTTAGGTTGCTCAGTCACTAGATTACTCACTCCTTCTTGATCCTTGCTCTGTGACCCTGAGGGCAGAGCTTGTCAGGGCAGTTCTTTCACAATGGCTTCATGTGTCCCACAGCCAAACACTATTAGCTCTGCCTGGCACAGCAGCTCAGTCTGGGGCCCTAGACAATGCTTAAAGTCCTCTGCTCTCTTGCCCAAGTTCTCCCAAGGTAGTTCAACTGAGTGCCAAGTCCAGAAAAACCCCAAACAGCTCACAGGTAAGGCCTTTCCAGTTTGCAATCTCACTGCTGCTGAGCTTAGAGCTGCTGGGGGGTGGGATTAGACTGAAAAAACACACTCAAACACTTGCCAGTTCTCCACTGCTTTTGTGCTCCTTATGGGGTCCAGAAGTCCCTCACTGACTCCCTGTGTCTCCAAAGGAATGTTTCTGGGCAGATCCCACCAGCCAGGGATGCCTGAAGTCTTCTCTCCCTGGATTCACTGTGCCCAGGTGCAAGGAAGTTGTTACTAGGCTGCCATCTTGCTCCTTCTGCCCCCCCCATGCTTCCTGTTTTGTTCTTAATACATAAAGTTGCATTGGCTATTTGGGGACTTTCTTGGGAATAAAAGAGACCATAGAAATATGCTTTGTATATCTGAAAAAAAATGGCATTGTTATTCTAATGAGGTTCATAGTGAATCTATAAATCAATTTGGGTAGTATAACCATTTTAACAATGCTGATTCTGTCCATCCATGAGCATGATATGGTTTTCCATCTGTTTACATTCTGTGCAATTTCTTTCCTTAGAATTTCAGTAATCCTACAAAATCTTTTACGTCCTTAGTTAAATATATTCCTAGGCATTTTACTATTTTTATTGCTACTATGAAAGGTATTGCATCTTTAATTCAATTCTCAACTTGTTGGCATATATGAAAGCTACTGATTTGTGTACATTTATTTTGTATCCTAAGACTTTGCTGAATTTATCAATTCTAATGGTCTCTTGGTTGAATCTTTGGGGCATCCTAAGTGTACGATCATATTATCATCAAAGAGAAATAATTTGACCTCTTTTTTCCTCATTTGGATATCTTTGAATCTCTTTTCTTGTCTGAATGATTTGCCTAGAACTTCCAGAACTCTGTTGGGTAGAAGTGGTGACAGTGGGCAACCTTTTCTGGTTTCAGTTCTCAGTCGGAATGCTTTCAATTTTTCCTCATTCAATGTGATTTTGGCTGTAGGTTTGTAGTATATGGCCTTTATAATTTTGAGGTATGACCCATAGATACCAATTTTGTTAAGTGTTTTTACCCTAAAAGGGTGCTAAATTTCATCAAATACTTTTTTCTGGGTCAATTAAAAGAATTATATAGTCTTTGTTTTCACATCTATTCATGTGGTGAGTTATATTTACAGATTTATGTATTTTGAATTATCCTTGCATCTCAAGGAGAAAGCTGATTTTGTTGTGGTGAATTATCTTTTTGATGGGCAGCTGAATTCTATTTGCTAAGATTTTACTGAGAATTTTTGCATCTATATTCATAAAGGATATTGGTCTGTAGTTTTCTTTTCTAGTTGTGTCCTTTCCTGGCTTAGGTATGAAGGTGATATGTGCTTTATAGAATGAGTTGGGGAGGATCCCTTCTCTCTCCATATTATGGAATAATTTCTGCAGTATAGGTACAAGTTCTTCTTTGTAGGTTTGGTAAAATTTGGATGTGATAACTCGTCTAGGATTTTGTTTTGCTAGAAAACTTTTTATTACTACTTCAATTTTAGTGTTTGATATTGGTCTTTTCAAGGGCTCTATTTCTTCCTGATTGAGGCTACAGAGATTGTGTGTTTCCAATAATTTTTCCATTTCCTTCATATTTTCAAGCTTATGAGCATAGAAATTTTTATAGTATTCTGAGATGATGTTTTGTATTTCCATAATATCAGTTGTGATTTATTCTTCTTTATTTTTAATTGAACTTATTAAAGTCCCTTCTTTTCTGTTTCTGGTTAATCTAGCGAAAGGCTTGCCAATTTTGTTTATTTTTCAAAGAACCAACATTTTGCCTCATTAATCTTCTATACAGTTCTTTGATTATTTCTTTTCTTCTGATGGGTGTGGGATTGGTTTGTTCTTTTTCAGGTCCTTGAAATCATTCATTAGATGGTTTATTTGTGATCTGTCTTTTTGATGTGGGCGTTTAAAGATATGAGTTTTCCTCTAAGGACTGCTTTTGCTGTATCCCACAGATTTTGATGACTTGTGCCCCCATTATCATTTAGTTTGAAGAATGTTTTGATTTCAATTTTTATCTCCTCATTGATTCAACTATCATTCAGCCATAGGTTGTTTAGTTCCCATGACTTTGTGTCAGGATGAATGTTTCTGTTCTGTTTATCTGTTCAGCTGGTCTTGTGGCCTAGGATGTGAACAATCTTAGAGGATGCTCCATAAGGCGATGAGAAGAACATATATTCAGTAGCGCTTGGGTAGAATGTTCCTTAAATGTCTCTTAGGCCCATTTGTTGGAAAGTTCTGTTTAAGTCTATTGTTTCTTTGCTTATTTTCTGCATGGAGAATCTGTCCAGTTCTTTCAATGGAATGTAGAAATTGGAATTCATATCTAATTTTATTACACTGTGGTTTGAGAAGATACATGGCATAATTTCTACCTTTTAAAAGTTTATTGAGACATGCCTTGTGGCCTAGGATGTGAACAATTTTAGAGAATGCTCCATAAGGTGATGAGAAGAACGTGTATTCAGTAGCGTTTGGGCAGAATGTTTCATAAGTGTCTCTTAGGCCCATTTATTGTACAATTCTGTTTAAGTCCATTGTTTCTTTGGTTATTTTCTTTCTTTCTTTCTTTTTTTTTTGAAACAGAGTCTCACTATGTTGCCCTCCGTATAGTGCTGTGGTGTTATAGGTCACAGCAACCTCTTGGGCGATTTTCTTGCCTCAGGAAAAGAGGGACAACAGGTACCCACCACAGTGCCCGGCTATTTTTTTGTTGTAGTTGTCGTTGTTTGGCACGTTGGGCCGGGTTCAAAACCACCAACACCAGTATATGTGGCTGGTGCCCTAGTTGCTGAACTACAGGCACTGAGCCTCTGGTTATTTTCTGCATGGAGAATCTGTTCAGTTCTTTCAACAGAATTAGAAACCCCCAACAATTATAGTGCTGCTTTTTTTTGTTTTGTTTAGATTCAGTAGAATTTTGCTTTATGAATCTGGGCACTCCTGTGCATACAAGTTCTTCTTTGTAGGTTCAATAAAATGTGGGTATGAAACTGCCTGAATTTAGGATTGTTGAGTCTTCTTATTGAATTGTTCACTTTACCATTAGATAGTGACCATCTTTGTCTTTCTTTAGTTGATTTGAAGTCTATGTTATCAGATTTGAAAAGGGCTACGCAAACTTTCTTTTTGTTTCCATTTGCATGGAATATCATTGTCTATCTTTTTACTTTGAGTACTCATGAGTACTAGTGAGTAAGATGTGCTTCCTGGAGACAGCAGATATTTGGTTTGTATATTTTTATCCATTCAGCCAGCTTATGTCTCCTCAGTGGGGAATTCAAGCCATTCACATTCATTGAAAGTATTGATATGTATAGTAGATTTCTGGTCAGCCTGTTTGGTAGACCCTTATTACTTTGTTTTACCTCTTGAGCCATTGTGTTATCCAGGCTCTCAATATTAACTTTTGGATGCCTTTACACTGATGGGTAACTTTTTACTCCATAATTATTTATTTCTGATACTCTCTCAAAGATTTCACCTAAAGATATATCCCTCACCCTTTTTCTCTATTTGCCTTCATTTTTTAATGGAAAGTTTTACTATTTAAAAGTAATATTTAAAGTAAATATTCAAAATACTGAGAATCCAGGAATGAATGCCCTTGAGCTGGGCAAGGCACATTGTGTGTCTTCTCACCAGTGGGGTCTGAAGCCCAAGGTTTCCAACTAGAAATGTCATTTGAACTTTTTCCTATTTCTTTTTGTCCCCTCTGATTCCAGAATGATGATTTTAGCATTGCATGTTCATCTTTTTACAGTGTATGATATCTAATTCTTTCTTGTCCTTAAGATGTAGCTTTAAAGGGAAATAACTCTATTTTTTTTCCCTACTGCTTTTGAATACTAGGCATATAGTATTAGGATCTTCCCACATTTTATGCTTCATAATATTCCAAGATAATCTTTGTACTATTAACTGTGTGCAGTTGCTTGCTTTTTCTACTGTATTTTTTTGGCCCTTTCTAGAATTTATATTTTTGTCTCCCACGTGCCAGCCTATCCCATGAACTCTTAAGTACAGAATTTATTTTAGTTTTTTATAATCTCACTTTCTAATAGCAATAAATGATCCACTCATCTCTGTGGGGTCCTGCTAACCTTTTGCTTTTTATCAACTTGACATACTTTTTAACTTACTATCTTTATATTTTTACATATTTTTGCTTTAGTTTCTAGTCTGGCCCCCCTTTCCCCAGTCTGGCATCCTGGCTATCTAGCAGTGGCTTCTTAGCCTCCTGCCTTGCCCTTCTCTTCCTTCCAGGGGTCTCCTCAGCCACATGTTCATGTTCACCATCCACTGCCCTTTATCCACTCCTGCTCGCCAAGGCTGCTGTCTGCTCTTAAATTCTGATTTTTTCCCTGCTGAGCCCTTCTCTTCCTGTTTCCTTGGCTGCTGTTCACCAAATTCCCTTCTCTTATCTGACTCTTCAAAATGGAATTTGTAGAAATTGAAAAGTCTCTTTACTCAGCCAGCCCCATCATCATTCTCCATCACCCACTTATGCAATGAAACACTAAGAGTTCACAAGAGGGTTGACGTTGTTGGGTAACACTGTGAGAAATGTTGGAAATGACTTAAGACCTCTCCTCAGGCACAGCGTCCCCCCACCCCCACTCTCCAGCTGCCTGCCACCTTGATCAGTTGCTGTAACCCTATTGCGCCATGTTAAGAGATTTGTTTAATATTTTGTTTTGACAGTTTCAAACTTACCAAAGAAATACACTTTTTCCTTAGTCTTCCCCGACCTCCAGACCTTGACATTTTCAAAGATTATAGACTAGTCATTTTTTTGAATGTTCCTCAGTCTGGGTTTTCCAAAGTTTCCTCAGGATTAGACCTCAATTATATGTTTTGTGGAGGGAATATCACAGATACTGTGATCTTTCCAGCGCATCCTGTCCAATGGCACACGATGTCTATTTGTCCTATGATTGGTCATGTTAACTTTCATCACTTGATTGAAATGGTGCCTGCTAAGTTTCTTCACTGTATAATTAATCTTTTTTTTCTTTGTATAAATAAATATATTATGGGTGATATGTTGACACTATTGGAAGACCTATTCCTCATTCAACTTTTATCCATAAGTTTTAGCACCTATTCAATAACTAATTCATTTCATTTAGGCAATGAATTAGTTATTCTGTAATGGTTGTTAACTGGTAATTTTCCAACATTATCATTCCTTCTGTACTTATTACTTGAATTCTTTTCATAAGGAAAAACTTCCTCTTTCAACTCATTACTGTATTCATTCCTATATATCAGTATAAAGTCTTGGCTTTCTATTTTTTTCAATAGGTTATAAACCAATCTGATGTCTTCATTTACCTTTTTAGTACATTACTTCCATTTGTTTCCTTTTCCTTTTTCTTTTTTTTGAGACAGAGTCTTACTTTGTCACTCTTAGTAGAGTGCTGTGGCATCCTAGCTCACAGCAACTTCAAACTCTTGGGCTTAGGCTTAAGTGATTCTCTTGCCTCAACCTCCCAAGTACCTCAGACTACAGGTCCCCACCACAATGCCAGCTTTTTTTCTTTCTTTCTTTTTGTAGTTGTCATTGTTGTTTAGCAGGCTGGGGCTGGATTCAAACCTACCAGCCCTGGTGTATGTGGCCAGTGCCCTAACCACTGAACATGGGTGCCAAGTCCATTTGTTTTCTACATATAAACAAGTAGAAAACATGTTTAAGTAGCTGAAATTATATCCAATGCATTTCTATATTTTTAACCTTAAACTTTTAATAGTTTTTTATACAATTAAAAATTCCTTTTAACATTATTTTAAAACCCACGTAATATTTCTTAACTAACCATTTATCTATTGTTGGGCATTAATGTTGTTTTCATACACATTTAAGTCTACTGAGATGAGAGAATATCTTGCTCCCACACTGTACCAGTCTTGGACTTCGGAGTCATTATTACATCTTTACTTTGCTGTGTGTCTACTTTGCAGGTTTTTGGGCCAGTTGGCTTCTGGCCGAATTCACCTTTTGGCGGCACCACTAGGATATTGCAGAGCAGGAAGAAGGAAGAAGTCCAGCTATTACTCCCCTCACACTCTGCCTTGGGTGGTTTCTGTGGCAGTAGCCATGTCCCCTTCTTGCCTCCAGCTATCACCAGATAGGCCCTTCATGGCTCAGAATCCTCTCACATCACACAAACCTGTGTTTCCACTAAAACCCTCCTCCATTTCTGTTTTTGCTACTACAGAGAACTAGACATAGCTGCAAATCTCCAGGTTTTTCCTACTCCATTATAAAATTCTTTGAAGAATTATTGTTGTGAAATGTCCCCTTCTCTTTACCACTGTGGTAGGAGGTTATCATAAATTTTTTGTTTTTCTTTTATGAGAAGGTAAATTGTGAGCCCCTTATTACCTGAAGGTGTCTTGATCCCATGGTCATTTCTTTTGGCACAACATCAGCATAACCCCTGGCAAAGAAGCCGTGGATGACACGTGTCCACTTACCTTCTCACTGGCTTTTGCTGTTTAGCTTTCATTTCTGCTCCAAGTGAACTGGGAGAAGAGGGTTCCATGGCTCAGTCCCTGTTGGTCTCCATTCTGCTCCCTTATCTGTAGCATAGATGTTCATTCTCTAGCCCCAGTCAATGAAGTCCTCTGTCCTCCCATACAGCTTCCTTTTAGCCTTCTTGGTCTTCCCAATAATTAGAACATCAACAGACCCTCTGTTCTTACTCTTATACTAATTTTCCAGGAAAGTGGGTTCCTCATTTTAAGTGTTTGTCTTTTTAACTCTCTCATCACTCTTCCTGCACTTCTGTATATACTAGGCATAGTTGGAAGTCTCAGCAGGCTCTGTCATCAGTCATGGTCACTGATGCTCCAATTTGGGTGAATTAGTTTCCCTCAAAACATGGCTTCCTTCCCATGATCCTGGGAACAACTCTTCCTCAAGGGTTTTCGTGTGGCATTGCAGTTGTGCGCTGGAGGGGCTCATGATGGCTAATGAGAGCTAATTGTCAAATATTCTGGAATTTTGTGAGCCAGTTCTTAAACCATTGGTAGTTTGAAATTAGTCATGGTGGAAGTATTCACAGCATGGAAATCGACACATACTATAAATCAAGGTTTCTCCTGTTCCCCCAGAAAGTCAGTTTACCAGCATACCAAAATTGCATTTGGGTAACCAAAATTAAAATAATAAAACACATTTTTCCAAACATGGATAATCGGGTAATTTAAAATGTTCTTTTAAAAAATAATTTATCAAAAGGTAACTCAAAGAAGTAAATAATGATTTCTTAGAGGAAACAAAAAATGCTGCATATAAAAGAAAAAAGGTGATAAATTGGACTGTGTCAAAATTAAAAATTTCTTATTAAAAAATACTGTTAAGAAAGGACTAGGTCAGCCGCAGACCAGAGAACACACAATATGACAAATAACTTTATCTAGAATGTATGAAAACTTCCATAAATAAACAAATAGGACAACAGGTCAATAATGAAATGAGGAAAAATTTGAACAGACAATTTTTTAAAGAAAATACTCAAATGACCAATAATCACAAGGGAAATAAAAAATAAGTCTACAGTGAAATACCATTTCACATCTACTAGAATGGGTGAAACCAAAGAATGTGTCAAGGGGGTGTGGAACAACCAGAACTCTTATACTCTGCTGGTGGAAAGGAAAAGTGTTGTAACTACTTTGGAAAACTATCTGGCTGTTCCTTATAATGTTAAACATACATTCAGTCTTTGATCTTCCAATTCTACCCTACCCAAGGGAAATGAACACATCCTCATAAAAAGACTGGCATAAGAATCTTTATAGCAGTTGTATTCACTATAGCTCCAGACTGGAAATGACCCCAACATCCATCAATAGGGGAATAAATACACAAATTGTGTTACATTTACATAATGCGATATGGCTCAGTAATAAAAATGGACAAATCATTGAGGCATGTAACAACACGGATTCATATTAAAAACTTGTTATGAAAAAGATTCAGACACCAAAGACTACATACAATGTACTTCTTTTATGTGAAAATCAAAACCGAACAAAACTGAACTTTCAAGTCAGAACAGTGGTTACCTGGTAGGGGTGGAGATATTTGGGGGTAACTGGAAAGGGATGTGGGCAACTTTCTGAGATGCTGAAGCTATTCTATGACTCAATTTGGGCAGTGGTTACAGGGGTGTATACACTTACCAGAGTTTATTATCTATATATAAATTCAGCTCAGTAATGATAAAAAGGAATAGCATTAAATCCTCCTCCCCCCAAATAGCAACTAACAGAACCAAAATGAAGTACTTAATCAAGTCTCAGGATGATGAAGAAGAGGCATCTATCTGGTTTAATGATGGAAATATATATCATCACATAATATCACACAAAGTGTCAGACCATAAGACAAAAAGAGCAGAGAGCAGAAAGCGATTTAACCTTATACCATTATATAGTTAGCATGGTCTTACATTAAAGCTCTCCACCAATCATTTTATTTCAGCTTAATGGTTCCCCAGGAGTAATAGTTTTGCTCTTGGCTTATAAAAAAAAAAAGTAGTTTGGCCTGTTTACTCATTTTGGTGGAAATAATAAATTCAATAAATCATCACAGCCTCCCACACTCCTTGGCTGGCCTGAAGCTGCTGACTGACAGTGTAGCCGCCAGGCTTGGCAGAACCTGCACCACCAGGCTTGCTAATTGCTACACAGCCAAGGAGATTTGAGGAGAAGATTAGAGGAGGGAAGTTAGAGAATCTGAGCAAGTGGAAGGATGCCTAGGAATTATGGAGGATGGCGGGGCACCCGATTCGGCATTTCTGATATGAGGCATGGTTCGTCCAGCTTACTGAGCAGGTGCGGTCCCACTGTGCTCACAGGGCAACATGGGCTCTCTGTTTTCCATCAACGTGAGTAGCAGTGATACTCAAGCGACATATCATCTCCAGGTCCAAGACTTCCACGTTAGTTTTGCCTTTACCATCAAAACAGGACAGTCAGCCTATCCCTTGTGTCATGACCTCACCATTAGTATCCTCTTGCACATTTCTGAGAATTTCTGAGTGGTGCCCCAGGGTCCTGGTGTCAGGACAGTCACCAGATGGCCAAAGGGAATATTTCTAAGGTGATCGTAGTGATATTCCACAACGAAGTACACAGCACTTTATCCAGGATGAGTTCAGGAATTTAATTGTCCTGTCTCGCGGACACCCTTATCCAATATGAGTGTCCATGTAGATTTTTATATAATAAAAATCTACCTTCTATTTCACAAAATAGTAACGTTTTCTATCCTTTTCATTGATTTATTGTAAACTTTGAATTTGTTCTGAACCTGAAGCCACATGGGCTCCATGTCCATGGAAGCTCAGTGCTCTGTAGAACACAGTGAGAACCCAGAATGAGGTGAACTGGCAGGGGAGTGCGCAGCTAACCTGTGTGATGTGTATTTGCTTTGCCATGTGGCAACTTTTTGCTTTTTAATTTTTCAGATCTCACTTTAATTATTCTATATTATGGGCATAGAGATAAGATGACCCAGCACCTGCTTCTTTCACTTAGGTTCTTTCCTTCAGGCCAGAGAGGCCCATGGATATGAACTGAACTAAGGGACAGCAGTTCTGGCCACTAAGACGACCTCTCTGTCACTGGGCCAGCATGCTATGAGCCCACGCATTTGTGCTAAATGCTTTACATCTGGTCAGCGGCTTTCACACTGGCTCTCCTAACTGAGGGGGCTGGTAGAAGGATCAAAGTTCTCTGTACTGCTAAGTTTAGCCTCATCTAATGTTTCCTGACCACTGTCATCTGAACCCTGATCTCCAAATCAGTTTGGGATTAGGCATTGCCAAATTTTTTCGTTTCAAATAATATAACACCAAGGCCACTTGCTCCAGGTTCCAGTATCTACTGCCTCAATTTTATATTGTGGCAAATTGTTCTTGTATAAGACTTGTGACTCGGGAATGCCTGGCTTGGCTGGACGGGAGGGCTTGCTGACTGAGGCTGACTGTAAACAAACCTGGATTAGCATTTTAAAACAGGTTTAACCAAAAGGATAACTATTTGTCATAGAAGAAAATGCTACTGAGTGGGGTACTCTCAGGCTGCCTTTAGACATTCTCCCTGCCTTTGCCCTACTTTGGTGCTGTATTACAGTATTTACAAAAAGCTGAGCACCAGCAAGCATGGGGCCGTGAAGTCCTGAGTTTACTGGCCGGCTGTCTTTCTTCCACTGCAAGGGATTAAGAAATTGGAGCTGAAAATGAAAATGTTCTCTAGCGTTTTCTACACCAGCACACCAGAAGAGACAACTATAGCTTCTTTCTTTTCTTTTCTTTCTTTCTTTTTTTTTTTTTTTTAATAAATGGCATTAACAATTATAGCCAGCCAGCTCAGCTTGGGCCAACTTTAAAAGCCCACCACCAGGCCCCCACCAAGATAAGCAGCCCCCATGCTGAGGTGCTCCACCATCATCTCCAAGATATGACTAGGAAAAGAGGAGAGATGCTTTTATAGAAATAACATAATTTGGCTCCCAGAGAAAAGGCTGGGCAAAATGAGGCTGTGTCACTCCCCTGTGCTCCTCCACCCTGGTTTGCTGTTTGCTTCCCTGGGAGGAAGCATTAACAGGATTAGCATTTATTAAGGTGAAATCAAAATGACAGAAAGACAGAGAAGCTGCGTGAACAATGTCACAGGCTCATTTGTTTCAAGGAAGGAGATTTAGGGAGGGGTTGAGCCCCTTTCTGCCTTCATTCAGTGTCACAAGGAAGGAGAAAAGGTAGGCGTACACGGCTAATGTAGAGATGGGAGTGGAAATGATGGAAACTGTTCCATCCTTTCTTGAGCAAACATTTATTGAATGCTAACCATGTGCCCAGCACTGTGGTTCATACATACGGTCTTTCATATTGAAAAGAGTCAGTCATCGAGCTCATCTTGGTGAAAGATGTTCCATTTGCTGAACTGCAGACCTTCTCCAAGGGTTCAAACAGATCAGCCGCTGGCCATGGTTCAAATGTCCTTTCGGGGTCATTTTCTGAGTTTCTGCAACGGGATCACTGCAGAGATTTTAGGATCAAGCTAGCCCTCTCCAATACTGGAAGTGTTTATCTCTGCCTTTTTTCCCACTTCCTACATCTGAATTGTTTGCACCACACTGACATCATTGATGTGAAACACTAACCAAATTTCTTTCCCACATTCAACCTCAGTTTCTCCATATGTGTTGTTATAAAATCATCTGGTTCTGAGTCATTTGGTCTCTTGGCAGCTGCTCATCGCACTTGAAGCTAGAACGTGCTTGTTTGAAGTCCTTATGCTTCAGTCCTCCCTGTCTGTCAGTCAAGTGTATCTGCCTAGGGTCTCCCTAGGTTATATCTACCAAGATGCCTCATTGGAAAAAGGCATCCCTGGAAAGACTCACCCCGATTAGACTCATTTCCAATTACTGGGCATTGTTTTCTGTTTCATGAATACAGAGACATTTTAACTTAAGTTAGGGACATACTTCTGTCAGAAAGATCTGCTGAAATGCCTTCCTTTGGGGGAAAAAAAAAGCAGCCTATCCAATATTATAAGCAGCTGTAGGTGGTCACACTATTGACACTGTCTTTTTCAAGCCTAGCTGTGTATTTCTGAATGAGTATGTGTGAGTGTCTTTTTCAAGCTTAGCTCTGTGTGTGTGTGAGTGCGTGTGCCTGTGTTCTGGGGTTGGGAAGCTGGAATGGAAATGAAACGAGGCATTTCTGCAGAAATTAAGCAATTACTATTTGCAGATGCAGTGTCAATTCATAAGTGACCTGTGAACAGCAACAAAGAACATCTCTTGGAAATTAAAAAATAACCACCTCACTGAGCAAGCAGATGTATTTATTTAGGTGAAGCGCTCAAGAGTTATCTGACCCCTCTGGCTACCGCAGACGGCAAAAGATGGGCTCCGTGTGCCCATGAGCCTGAGGAAGGACTCAGAAACCTCCATCGCCTATGGCCCGTGGGTTCTGACAGCAAAGTGAATCACTTCTGGGGAAGACAATGACTTGTTTACTTTTCACTGAATTGAAAATTGAAGATATTTCATAATAGGATCTGGGAAAATTTACCAGATGTTTCCCTGTGCTGTGTTCTTCTGGCAGGTCTACAAGATATAATGCTGAGAAAGGATAGTAAATCAAGGTGGGTATGAAAAGCTTAGGGACAAAATTCATAAAAACTTGAACTGCAGGAGGACACCTTTTCTCTAGCTGCTAAAATGTGAAATTTGCTAACTTTTTTTTTTATGCTTCCCAGAGAAGCTAATATAAACCTTAGACCTCATTCTCGGTCATTTCTGCGCCCCCTCCTTCCTTTTCTTATTTTTGCTCCAATACAGCCAATGTCTAAATCCAGAATAGAAACACGTGTCTTTTAATTTACTTTAACATGATCATCAGAAGAATCCATAACCACAGCTCTGAAGATAGAAAGCCTCAACCTGAGGATTCAGTCACTGAATCCAAGGGAAAGTCCAAGGAAACCGATTCTGAGATCCTCTAAAATGGCTGATTCATTTTGCCAGGACCACGGACACACTGGGAACCTTTGGCTCATTTTCCTTTCCGTGGTCTTCAGATTTTTTTTCTTAACGCACACTTTTTTTAGTATGCTAAAACCAGGCAATGGTCTGACAATCAAAAGGCTGCTTCTGGAATACTGTGAGGTTAAACTTTACTTATAGGTTGTTAAATCCTTAGAACTAAGGTTTTCCCCAGAAAAAAGATTAATGGAAACATCAGTTGCTTTCCAGTCTTTTGACAGTTGCTGCTCAAAAGGTGGTTTTACACAAATACGAAATAAAAAAAAAAAACTTGAGTACCCAATGAATTGCTTTTATTTCAGTACACATTCACATTTGAGCATTTAGGGGTCTTGAAGGGAACATGCAAGAACACAGCAATTTGCGAGGAAGTCAAGCCCGCCAATTTTGGAGATCAGCTCTGCACACCCAGTTCTTTGTGGGTC
Source organism: Galagoides demidoff (assembly GCA_963574575.1). Taxonomy (NCBI): domain Eukaryota; kingdom Metazoa; phylum Chordata; class Mammalia; order Primates; family Galagidae; genus Galagoides; species Galagoides demidoff. Next base: position 23,214 of record CAUYQV010003731.1, read on the forward strand.
TCTGCTGAGGACTGGATCGTGAGAAGCAGCAGCACTCATACAAAAGCATGCACTCCAGTCAGGGTTGTTTTCGTTCCAGTTGTCAAATTCCAAACCGGACCCCAATCAATTGCAAGGATGACAAAATGAGAGCCCTGTTTAAAACTTCTTCGATTTTTAAAAGCAAAAGCAATTACAGGAAAACAAAACAATTCAGAAGGATTGTGTGTGCTTCCAAGTGTCTTCATGTGGGCTTTCTCCAAGTTTAATCACCAAGGCCTCAGAGAGCTAACAGGTCTGAGTGACCCTGCTGACTATTCTTTCACCTTATCAAAACCTGAGCTAAAAAATTGCATCAGCTGATGATGGCAACAGAGGTGGCAGGGCTGAGGACCCAATTCATTACCCAGGCAGGTGGAGTGAATAAATGTGATTCTAAAACTAAACGAGTGAGGTCAGAGACTTTCCCCAACCTTACCTGATGGCTTTTGGCCAAAGCAAGGAAGTGTCATGGAAAGCGTTGGGCGGTAACAGTACAAAGAGGGACTTGAGGAGGAGGGAGGAGAAATCAGCACCCCTCAATAATGGAGGGGGGAGAAGATATAGGGAAAGCCCCGAATTCTTCACCAGAGGCCAATCTCAGAGTGGAGCAGAGGGGTTACAATTTATCCTTTGGCCAAGGGCAGGCAGGAGTGGAGGAGAGTGGGAAGGGGATGATGGCTTGGAAGGGGGGATCATTTAAGACTTAAAGAAATCAGGGGTGCAGGTAAGCACCCCAGACACCCAGCAGTAGTCTCACAGGCTATAACCTGTGTCACTTTACTCTAACAAGCCCCCAAGCTACAGAGCTGTTACATGGAGAGGAGGAGACAGGAGCAAGGGAAACAAAAGAGGGCAAAGACCGAAGGCCGAAGGCCATGTAATCAGCAGCAAGATGATTGTGCCATGTGCCCCACCAGTATGATGGGAATCAATTTAAATATACTTTCTTGATCCCAGAAGTTCAGCTACATGGACAGTGGTTATACTTGACAGGATGATTTTTTACTGCACAACTTATATTTCGAATGGACAAAAAATTAGTATCACTTATAGAATCTTAAGATAAATTGCCTTTGAATGGGAGCTTCCTTTCCAGTACTTTGAGGTCTATAAGACGTATCTAGAAAATTTACTACTGTGGAAAAGGAAGACTGTTTAAATCCAATGGGAGGGGGGCGAGGGAGGGCCTGTGGTTTTCCTTTTGATTATTTGCTGTAACAGTGTCCTTCAGGTGGTTGAGGGAGTTTCATATTCTCTTTAGACATCATTAGGCACTGAAGCTCTTGCAGGACAGCTTTGAATTCTGCCATATTGCTAGCACTGATATAGCTCTTGGGTCCGCCACTCCATTAGAACCATTAACCCCAGTCATATTAATGTTTGTTACAAATCTTACAAAGGGGGGTGCTTCTGGTTATTTAGGTCCACATTCTATTTTAAGGCTGTATAAGCAGTTTTCATAAATTGTCCAAGCCTGTGGAACCTGCCATCTTTCCAGTTTTCAGATTTTTGAGGTGTTTTATAAGAGCAAATGCTACTAAACAATGGCACTAACTAGAGGAACATTGGTGCAGACTTTCTTCTGGTCATCTTCAACTCACTTTAGGCCACACTATCTGTACCATAGTTATCATAATCCCTATCATCTTAGTTATCTATTTTTGTACAACAAATTACCCCCAAACTTAATGGCTTAGAACAACAAACATGTATTACCTCACAGTTTCTATGGATTAGGAATTTAGGAGTGGTGTAACTGATGACCTAGCTCAAGTGAAGCTGCAGGCAGGATGCTGACAAGTTCTGCTGGTGTTGGAGGATCTGATTCCAAGATGGTGCACCCTCAGGGCTGTTGGCAAGAGGCTGCAGTTCCTTAAGGAGTGCATCTCACAGGCTGCCCATGAGTCCTCATGACCTGGCAGTTAGTTTCCCCCAGAATGAGTGCTCCAAGTGACAGAGTAAAAGAGAGCAAGCAGGAAGCCACAAGGATTTTTATGACCCGGTCTTTAAAGTTGTACACTATCACAGAAGCTTAAATATATTTCTTAGAAACACATCACTAAGTCCATCCCACATTTAAGGGAAGGAGAATTCATCCCCATCTCTTAAAGAGAAGAATATCAATTTGTGTGTATATCTTAAAATCATCCCATGGGTTGAATGGAATTTCTCACGTGTACAGTTGACAGTGGGATATTGATCATGCACAGAAAAAAAAGAAGAAAAAGAAAAGTACACCTTTTTGTTCAGGCCACTCTTCATCCTGCCCCCTAACTTCTGTCCCAAGTCTCATTTCTATCCTTCTGTCTCAAGTGTCATTCCATTTTGTGACATGGCTCATGGCTTTAACAGAATTTTCCCTGACTCCAATTGTTTCTCCATCATTAGTAAATCTCAACAACATTCTCACCCTATTAGAAAACCTAATTAGAAAAAAATTACAAGGTAGAGAGGGTCAGCTCCTGAAGCCTGGAATCCTAGGAAAGCTAAAAATCTATGAACTCAGAGTCCAAAGAGTAGAGGGTATAGAAAGTGGTGAGAAATTCTCCACAGCTGCAAGTCTCCTTTATCTGATGAGTCCTGGATCCTGGGAGGTGTTGCTAAGGGCTCCCACGGGGTTCCCTTGGCTCCTGCCAATGACAGGCAGGTAACTCACCTATATGGGGCCAACACTGCTGACTTCTCACTCATCACTCCTCTGCAGCTCCTCTGGGCTTGCCTGGCCAGTGCTCGCAGCCTCTGTTCAGCAGTAATCATGGTACTAAATCATCCTCTGCCCATTATTATCCAGAGTCTGTCCATGGACAGCTTCATATCCCACCAGGAAGTCTGTCTCATCAGCCTTTCCCTGGACTTCCTTTCATGCTTACAACAAGCAAAAAAAGTGGCTTCAGGGATTATCAGTTCACGGGGCACAGTCGGTCCTAATGGTCTTAGCACTCCGCTACCTACTCCTCCTCCCTCAAGGGAACACTGGTTAGTATATCTGAGCCAGAGAGTCTGGCTGAACCATCCTATTACTGTTTTATATAAAGCACTTACAGTATTCCTAGAGGGGAGAGGAGTCTCCAAGGGGAGCTTGTCTCATTAAACTGCTGCTTGCTTTCCAAGCAGCCAGAGAGATCTGAGCAGAGAGGTGAGACCTTTGGGGGTTGGATGATGCTAATTCACTAACCTCTGGGCACATGGACAGCATAAGGGGGGATAACCTCAAAGGAGAAAATGGAAAATAAGCATTTCTCCTTTGCCCCATTTAATGGAGCTGAAGAAGAAATAAAGACATTTTTGTAGACTTACAGACTTACAAAAATGTACCCAGAATTGAAGCTTCTCAGTTCCTAGACCTAAAATCTCTTCATAATTTTCTTTCTGTTCCTTCCTTCCTTTTTTCTTTCCTTCCTTCCTTCCTTCCTGCGAGCCTGCCTGCATGCCTTGAAAATTCACCTCTTTTCTACAGGACTCTCTACTTAGCCCTAGACAATTTTTTTTAATGGCTTCTGAATACATGGTCTTTTAAAAGCCTGGAAAAGAAAGAGCAGCCATTTCTTTAAAAGGCTTCTGGCCACAATGTCTTCCAATTCTGATTCATAGGAACCATTCAAAGAAACTCTCTGGAAAGTGGCTTCCACCCCCCCCACCCCCCACCCCCGCAAGAAACACCACAGAAAACAAGCCAACTCCAGGTGGACAGGTTGCTCTCTGCAGAGAACTTGGGGATTGCATGTGCAAAGGCTTCCAGAGCAGACTGGTAAGATTGGATTGGTAAGATTGGATGTAATGTACTCTGGATGCCAGATCATTAGAAAGTTCATTCTACTGCCACATTTCAGTCTGCAGAAAGAGACGAAGCCAGCCTTTGGCACAGAGGAGGACATGTGGGTGATGATTTCTGAGTACCATCCTGCCCCAGAATGGGGCTGCCAAGTTTCTATTTTTCTTCCATCTACACTACTCAGCTCAAATTGCCACCTTCTTAGAGGGGTTTTAAGTAAACATTTACATACTAACATGAGGTGGCCAGGGGCAAGGAGTGCCACTGGTGACAGTATGTTGTACACTTGTGGGAGCACCTCTTCCAATGTCAGAGAACACCTGGATACCTATAGTGACCCCTGACCAGGCACTTGGAACAAACTCCTCTACTGACCTTCCTTGTCCAGGACATAATTTCTTCCTTTGATGACAGTGCATGTATACAGCCTCGGATGTTAAAAGCAAATAATATGACAATGTGAAGCTACAGAGTTAAAGCAAATTATATGATAGTCTTTCTTTAGGATCTTTGGTAGACCTATTTTTCCCCATCCCCTTTGAAATAAGGTGTGGACTTCTGATCATTGGACTTGCTTTGCTCACTAAAATATGGATAGAAATAATTACCTCTTCATTGTTGAAACTTTAAGATTTACTACATAATTCACACTTCTTTTACCTGCCAAGGTGACTGGCAATGGTCCAGGGGATGGCTGCTGCCCAAAGGAGGATGACTTGGAATGCAGTCCCCCGGCAGCCCTTGGTGGACGTGTAAGGAGAGTGAGAACTAAGCTCTTACTGTCATAAGCCAGTAAGTTAATTGGCTTGTCTGTTACTGCAGCATAGCTTGTTCTGTTTTTCTTGATTCTCACAGTTTCCTCTGAGAAAATGAGGACTTCTCGATGTCCGTGGAAGTTTACTTAACGGGAATAATCTATGTTTATGGGAACATCTCTACAGATGAGGGTTTGAAAAAAGCTTACCTTTGGCACAGGGGACCATATATTGTCTAGGCTGCAAGAAAGAACCATGTTTCATAACAATTTATCTTTTTATAACTATTCCATGGAAGGAAAGAGAATTAACCACTGTTTTGCAATTTCTTTCTTTTCTTTTTAATTAAATCATAGCTGTGTACATTAATGCAATCATGGGGTACAGTGTGCTGGTTCTATATACAATCTGAAATATTTTCATCAAAGTGGTTAACATAGCCTTCATGTCTTTTTCTTAGTTATTGTGTTAAGACATTTGTATTGTACATTTAGAAAGAAGCACATGTACCCTTGTAAGATGAACTATAAGCATGGTCCCACCAATCACCCTCACACTACACATCCTACCCCTTCCCTCCCCTCCCTCTCCCCTTACCCCATATTCTTGGGCTATAATTGGCTTATAGCTTTCATATGGAAGTTTTAGTTTCATAGTAGGGCTGAGTACATTGAATACTTTTTCTTCCATTTTTGAGATACTTTGCTAAGAAGAATATTTTCCAGCTCCATCCATGTAAACATGAAGGAGGTAAAGTCTCTCCATCTTGCTTTATGGCTGCATAGTATTCCATGGTGTACATATACCACAATTTA
>CAUYQV010003734.1:0-10363 GCA_963574575.1 Galagoides demidoff
AAAAAAATAGCTGGGCGTTGTGGCGGGTGCCTGTAGTCCCAGCTACTCAGGAGGCTGAGGTAAGAGAATCGCTCAGGCCCAAAGAGTCTTGAGGTTGCTGCGAGCTGTGATGCCACAGCACCCTACCGAGGGCGACAAAGTGAGACTCTGTCTCTAAAAAACAAAACAAAACAAACAAGAAAACCCCCAAGTCATTACTGAGAATCAGTAGAAAGTATACTCTCTTAGTCTTAGGTATGAAACTCATGAATGGTAGTTTACGTGGTATAAAGCTCCAACTTGACAGTTTTCTATCCTCAGTCCTTTTTAAAGATATTAATTACTTCATTGTCTTGGCTCTCATTTTTGCTGATTTCCATCAGTCTAATTGATTCTCCAGAAGCAATCTGTTTTTCCCTTCTGGGAACTCTTAACATTTTCTTTTTACTTTTAAAGTTCTGCAGTTTTGTTACAATTTCTGGCAGTATAGATTTATCTATCTTTGTTCTGCTCATAGCGCACTCTAAGAACCCTTCCATCAGTTCTGGAAATTTGTCGGCTATAATCTTTTCAATATGTATTTTTTTGCAATTTTCCTCATTCCCTGCTTCCATAACCCCTGTTAGATAGATGTTAGAACATCTCTAAGTAGACTTTTTCAAATGTATCTTTTACAGTTTTTTTTTTGGCTGGGGATGGGTTTGAACCTGCCACCTCCTGCATATGGGGCTGGTGCCCTACTCCTTTGAGCCACAGGCGCTGCCCTCAAATGTATCTTTTAATTTCTGTGTCTCTATCTTATGTGATGAGTGAATTCTCTATTACTATCTTCCAATTCACTAATGTTCTCAGCTACTTTCTATCTAGAATTTATCCTATCTAGTGGGTTTTTAAAAGTTTCAGTGATTGTACTTTTCTAAGATTTCTAAATTATTTATATATACTTGATATTTCACTTTAGTATGCATTCTTCATTCCTGCCTGCTTAAAAGTATTATTTTTAAGGAATACTATTTTAAAAATCTCTTTGAGTAGCTTATAATATTTTTTTGTGGGCATGAAGTATGGGATTTTATTTTATTTTCAGATTAATATGAAGGTACAAATGATAAGGTTACAATGTTTGCATTTGTTAGGTGAAGTGCTTGTTGTAGTTGTGTCCTGCACCCAGGAGGTGTGCCGTATACCCTCACATTGTGGCCATTAGGTGGGAACACACCAATCCCCTTCCTTTTTCCCTCTTCCCTCTCCCTCCAACTTGAATTAAATTGAGTTTTTCTCTTGTATGGGTATTAATTTGTCTACTGGCTTCATCTTAGTTTTGAGTACATTGGATTCTTGCTTTTCCTTTCTTATGATACTTTATTAAAGAAAATATTCTCCAACTGTATCCATGTTAAATACAAAAGATGTAAAGTCTCCATCTTTTATGGCTGAATAGTATTCCATGACATACATATACCACAGTTTATTAATCCATTCATGGATTGATGGCCACTGGGCTGATTCCACATCTTGGAGATTATAAATTGAGCTATGATAAACAGTCAAGTGCGAATGTTCTTATGAGACTGTGATTGTTTTTTTTCTTCTGGGTAGATGCCTAGTAATGGGATTGCAGGATTGAATGGGAAGTCTATTTTGAGTTCTTTGAGGATTCCCCATACTTCTTTCCAGAGAGGCTGTATTAGTTTGCAGTGCCACCAACAGCATAGAAGTGTTTCCTTTTTTCCACATCCACATCTGCAGCTTTGGGACTTTATGATGTGGGCTGTTTTCACTGGGGTTAGATGGTATCTCAAGATGGTTTTGATTTGCATTTCTTTAATGATTAGGTACAATGATAATATTTTCATATGTTTGTTGGCCATTTGTCTGTCTTCTTAAGAGAAGGTTCTGTTCATGTCTCTTGCCCAGTGATAGATGGGATTGTTTGCTCTTTTCTTGTTGCTTAATTTGAGTTCTCTGTAGATCCTACTTATCAAGTCTTTGTCAGATTCATAACATGCAAATTCGTTTTCCCCTTCTGAAGGTTATCTATTTGCTTTAATTATTGTGTCCTTAGCTGTGCAGAAGCTTCTTAGCTTAATTAAGTCCCATTTATTTATTTTTATTGTTGTTGCAATTGCCCATGGGGTCTTCTTTGTAAAATCTTTCCCTAGGCTGATATCATCAAGAGTTTTCCCCACACTTTCTTCTAGGAATTTAATCTTTTCATGTCTTAAATCTAAATCTTTTATCCATCATGAGTCAATTTTTGTGAGTGGTGAAAGATGGGGGTCCAATTTCAGTCTTTTATGTGTGGTTATTCAGTTCTCCTAGAACCATTTACCAAATAGGGATTCTTTCCCCAGTGTATGTTTTTGTTTGGTTTATTGAAGGTCAGATGGTGATGAGCGGCTGCTTTCATCTCTAGGTTTTCTATTCTGTTCCATAGCTTATAATAATCTTAAAGTATTTGTCACACTGTTTTATAAACACTTAATTTAATCAGGAGTGAATTTGTATTCTCAGTGTTGATTCTGTTTGCTGTCATTTTTTAGCATTTGCGTTCTCCCTCATATTTGGGAATACTGATTTGTTGGCTTATTTTGAGTAGGATGTATTTAGGCCTTTGGTTTGGGTTCAGCTTGTTTTCTTCTCTGTCCTGCCTTGTCTATCAGTTTTTTTATTTTTGTGGTTGTCTTCAGTAAGCCACATCTAATCCCTTCTAGGACTAAGAATTATAATGGAATTATACAGATTCTATGCTAGAGAGATCCCAGGTGTAGACAAGAAGTCAGCAGGGGCCCTTGATTAATTCAGGCTCTTTATCCAGCTTCTTTTTTAGGTACAGAACCTCAAAGCACCTGGTGTTCCAGGTAGTGGGTCCGAGTTTATTTCGGCCTCATCTCCTGACCAGCACCTTTGCATCCTAGCAACTGACTGCACTCAGAGACTGGTGCTAGTCCTCCCATCTCTGATGCATTACCCTGTAAAAGCCAAACTCCCAGCTTCCTTCCCTGCTCCTGCATCAGTGCTCAGGGGCTCATGTATTTTTATACCTTCTCCTACACTGCACTCCTGTCCTGTTTCTGGCTCCAGAGATTATTTATCATTTTTGGAACTGACCATTTCTCAGAATGCTCTTTTTGAAAGTTTTTTTTTTTTTTTTTAATTATTACACATATATTGTTTATATTGCCCCCCATGTAGCGGGGATAACAAGGTCAGGCTGTTTTTTTTTTTTTTTTTTAATAGTTGTTGTTGTAGAGACAGGGTCTCACTCTGGCTCACTCTGTCTCATGCTGGTCTTCCACTGGTCTTGAACTTGGCTGAGCTCAGGGGATCCACCTGCCTCAGCCTCCCACAGCGCTGGGACAACAGGCGTGAGCCACCATGCCCGGCCTTAGAATGCTCTTTTTGAAAATTTTGTCATTGTTATGTATTTGGAGCAGAAGACTATGATGAAGTAGGAAAATTTCTTGAAGGTTGTGTTTTGAGTTCTTTCACTGCAAGATGCACAAATGACCTCTGGAGTTTGCAGGCAGGAAGACTGGGAAGTAGCTTGTGGGCTGGAGATAGTTGTGATCAGGATAGATCTGAGGATCTGAGCAGCAGGAGCTTATGCAAAACCTGAGCCAAAAACGGATTCTCAGATTTCTAATCAGTTTCATTTTGTCATCATCCTTAAGTGTCAGATTCTAGGAAAGATATTTGATTGACATTTCTTGGGTCATCCATATCTTTTGTGGGGTAGTTTGATTGACATTTCACCTAAGACTATGTGTAATGAATAGAGAAGGGACCCTCAAGTAAAACTGGGGTCTGCTTTCCAGAAGAAGGAGATATGGATGTTGGGGCATTACAATGGTAGACATCCATTCTACTTTGCCACTGGTTAGGCATGAGAGCGATAATAACAGCTGGTATTTATCTAGTACTTTGAAGTCCTTACTAGGGGTCAGCTATTATTTTTGGTCTGGTCCCTTCCACCTAATAACACCTCTAACCCTCACTGTCCCGCATGGGGCATGTCTTACTTTCATGCTACTGATTAAGATGTTGAGGCTAGAGAGGTTCAGTAACTTTGCTAAGGTCACATGCTGAGGATGGTTCTAGAGCCCTTATGATGAACCCCTGAGCCATGCTGCCTCAGGACTCAATTGCCACTCCATTTTCTTTTATTCCTCCTATCCTTCCTTGCATTCGATCATCTACTGCCTTCATATTAGAATTCTTCATGCTTCTTCATGAGGTTGTTGTGAGAATGAAGTGAGCAAGGGAGAGCCTGACATGGCACCCAGGCCATGGTGGTTGCTCAGTGCCCAGCCAAGCTGGTCAGTGTGGGCTTGACTGGGGTTCACTGTGTTTTCTCCAAGTGTAGGGGCAGGAGGGAATGATGTGAACCATTTTCTCAAAATTTGGAGGCCAATGTGGACCAAGGTAATGAGGTATCCTCCTTTGCATGCTGTTTGTTACTTCTCTCTCCAGCCTAAGCGCGCAAAATGAAAATGCCCTACAGTCATTTCCTTCTCAGAGCTGCTGGCCCCAGAGGGAAAGGCCAAGGAGAACAGGGGCTGCTGCTCTATTCCTCATGGGAAAAGCAATTTATGTCCCTTGAGCAAAAAGGAGAAACTACAAAAAAACAAATAAAAATAAAAAACAAACAAAACCAAACAGCCAGAAGAATCATCTTTAACATTTCCTGATGGCTTAACTGTGCACCAGTGGGAGAGATATTCTTTCATTTTGTCCTTATAATAGTCTTAGAAGGGAGATTCTATTGCCACTTCATTTTCTTTTATTCCTACTATCCCCCCTTGCATTCAGTCACTTACTGCCTTCATATTAGAATTGAGTACATTGGATTCTTGCTTCTCCATTCTTGTGATGCTTTTACTAAGAAGAACGTGTTCCTCCTTCATTCAGGTTAATACAAAAGATGTAAAGTCTTCATCTTTTTTAGTGGCTAAATAGTGTTCCATTGTATATATATACCACAGCTTGTTAATCCATTCCTGAGTTGGTAGGCATTTAGGCTATTTCCACATTTTGGCAATTGTAAATTGAGCTGTGATAAACAGTCTACTGCAGATGTCCTTATGATAAAAGGATTTTTTTTCTTCTGGGTAGATACCTAGTAATGGGATTGCAGGATCAAATGGGAGGTCCAATTTGAGTTCTTTGAGGATTCTCCATACTTCCTTCCAAAAAGGTTGTATTAGTTTGCAGTCCCACCAGCAGTATAAAATTATTCCCTTCTCTCAACATCTACCCCAGCATCTGTAGCTTTAAAACTTTGTGATGTGGGCCATTCTCACTGGGGTTAGGTGATATCTCAGGGTAGTTTTGATTTGCATTTTTCTGATGATTAGGGACTATGAGCATTTTTTCATATATTTGTTAGCCATTCATTTGTCTTCTTTAGAGAAGGTTCTATTTATGTTTCTTGTCCAGTGATCTATGGAATTGTTTGGTCTTTCTTGTTGATTATTTTGAGTTCTCTATATATCCTAGTTATCAAGTTTTTGTCTGAGTCTTAATATACAAATATCTTTTCCCATTCTGAAAGTTGTCTGTTTGCTTTGGTTGTTGTAGCTTTAGCTATACAGAAACTTTTCAGTTTAAATAAGTCCCATTTGTTTATTTTTGTTGTTGCGATTGCCATGGAAGTCTTCTTCATAAAATCTTTCCCCAGGCTGATATCTTCAAGTGCCTCCTCCATACTTTCTTCCAGGATTTTTATTGTTTCATGCCTTAGATTTAAATCTTTTATCCAGCTGGGCGCCTGTGGCTCAAGTGGCTAAGGCGTCAGCTACATACACCTAAGGTGGTGGGTTCAAATCCAGCCCTGGCCCACCAAACAACAATGACAGCTGCAACCAAAAAATAGCCAGGCATTGTGGTGGGCGCCTATGCTCCCAGCTACTTGGGAGGCTGAGGCAGGAAACTCGCTTGAGCCCAGGACTTGGAGGTTGCTGTGAGCTTTGATGCCATGGCACTCTACCCAAGGGGACAGTTTGAGGCTCTGTCTCAAAAAAAAAAAATTCTTTTATCCATCTTGAAGCAATTTTTGTAAGTGGTGAGAGGTGTGGATCCAGTTTCAGTCTTTCATGTGTGGTTATCCAGTTCTCCTAGCACCATTTGTTGAATAGGGATTCTTTCCCCCAGTGTATGTTCTTGCTTGATTTATCTAAGATCAGGTGGCTGTAAGCTGTTACTTTTGTCTCATGGTTTTCTATTCTGTTTCAAATGTCAGTGTCTCCATTTTTCTGTCAATACCATGCTGTTTTCATCACTATAGCCTTGTAGTATAGCTGAAATTGTGGTAGGATGATACCCCCGGCATTATTTTTCTTACTAAGAATTGCCTTGGCTATACAGGGTCTCTTCTGGTTTCATACAAAATGAAGAATTATTTTTTCCAATTCTTGAAAGTATGATGATGGTATTTTAATGGGGATTGCATTGAATTTGTAGATTGCTTTAGGAAGTATAAGTATAGGGATTTTCATAATGTTGATTCTTCCCAGCCATGAACATGAGTATGTTCTTCCATTTGTTAATATCCTCTGCTATTTCTTCTTGTAGGGTTTTATAATTTTCTTTATAGAGGACCTTTACCTCTTTTGTTATGTATATTCTTAGGTATTTCATTTTTTTGAAGCTACTGTGAAGGGAATTGTGTTCTTGATTAGCTTTTCATCTTGGCTGTTATTGCCATATACAAAGACTGATTTGTGGACATTGATTTTTATATCCTGAAACATTGTTGTATTTTTTCATCACTTCCAGGAGTCTTGTGGTTGAGTCTATCATTTTGTAGGCAAAGAGTGAGAGTTTGACCTCTTCTGTCCTCATTTGGATGCCCTTATTCCCTTCTCTTGCCTGATTGTGTTGGCTAGAACTTCCAGCACTATGTTGAATAGTAGTGTTGATAGAGGACAACCTTGTCTGGTTCCAGTTCTAAGTGAAAAAGCTTTTAGTTTTATTCCATTTAGTAAATATTAGCTGTGGGTTTGTTATAGATGGCTTTGATCAGTTTAAGAAATGTACCACCTATGCCTATATTTTTAAGTGTTCTAATTAGAAAAGGATGCTGAATTTTATTGAATGCTTTTCCTGCATCTATTGAGAGGATATACGGTCTTTGTTTTTGGTTCTGTTAATATGGCGAGTTATATTTATGGACTTGTATATGTTAAACCAGCCTTGCATCCCTTGGATGAAATCTAATTGATTGGGATGAATGATTTTTTTTTTTAATGTGTAGCTGTCATTTATTGGATAGGATTTTGTTGAGAATTTCAGCATCTATATTCATTAGTGAAATTGATCTGAAGTTCTCCTTTTTAGTTGAGTCTTTTTCCTGGTTTTGGCATCAGGGTGATGTTTGCTTCATAGAACATATTGGGGAAGATTCTTTTCTTCTCAATTTTTTGGAATAATTTCTGCAGTATGAGCCTAAGCTCTTCTATGAAGGTTGATAGAATTCTGGTATGAAACCATTTGGACCAGGGCACTTTTTTGTTGGGAGATTTTTTATTGTTTCTGCAATCTCAATTCTTGAAATCAGTCTGTTCAAGAGATCTATTTCTTCTTGGTTAAAACTAGGGAGAGGGTGTGATTGATGCATTTCCTTCACTTTATCAAATTTCTGGGCATAGAGTTTCCAGTAGTACTCAGAGATGATGTCTTATATCTCTGAGGCATCTGTTGTTATTTCTCTATTATCATTTCTTATTAAGGTTACTAGAGATTTTACTTTTCTATTTCTAGTTAATCTGGCCAAAGGTTTATTGATTTTATTTATTTTTTCAAAAAACCAACTTTTTGTTGCATTTTCTGAATGATTCTTTTGTTTTCAATTTCATTAATCTCTGATTTAATTTTGGTTATTTCTTTTCTTCTGCTGGGTTTGGGATTAGATTATTCTTCTTCTTCCAATTCCATAAGATGGTTCATGAGTTTGTGGATTCACTCTCTTTCTGTTTTTTGAATGTAGGCATCTAATGCAATAAATTTCCCTCTTAGGACTGCTTTTGCTATATCCCACAGGTTTTGGTAACTTGTGTCTTCATTGTTGTCATGTTTGAAGAATTTAACAATTTTCTCTTTTATCTCTTCCTGAACCCAACTATCATTCAGCATAAGGTTTTTAATTTCCAAGTGTTTGTGTGGGGATGAATGGTTTTGTTGGAGGTGAGTTCCACCTTTATTGCTTTGTGGTCTGAGAAGATACAAAGTATAATTCATATTCTTTTAATTTTGCTGAGGTTTGGTTTGTATTCTAAGATGTGGGTGATTTTGGAGTACATACCATGGGCTGATGAGAAAAATGTATATTCTTTATCTTTGGGATGGTCTGTTCTGGATGTGTCTATTAATCCCTTTTGGTTTAGGGTCACATGTAAGTCCTTTGTATCTTTGTTTACTTTCTCTTTAGAGAATTCGTCCAGTTCTGTCAGAGGAGTGTTAAAGTCCCTGGATATTATGATATTATGGGATATCATATTGCTTAGACTCATCAAGGTCTGTTTCATAAATCTGGGAGCATTTAAGTTGGGTGCATAAATATTTAAAATTGAAATATCTTCTTATTGTATTGTTCCTTTGACCAGTATAAAGTGTCCATCTTTGCCCTTGTCTTTCTTAACTTTAATTGCTTTAAATCCACTTGTATGTGAAAATAAGATGGCAACTCCTCCTTTCTTCTGATTTCCATTTACTTGAAATACTGTTTTCCATCCCTTAACTCTTGATTTGTCCTTCAAGGCTAGGTGTATCTCCTGGAGACAGCATATGGATGGCTTGTGCTTTTTTATCCAATCAGCCAGGCTGTGCCTCTTCAGTGGTGAATTCAGCCCATTTACATTTATTAAAAGAATTGATAAGTGTGGTGGAATTCTATTCATCTTATTTTGTGAAAGTCCTCTGTATAGTTTTATCCTTTGCAGCGTTGTGGAAACTAAGTTTTGACCTTTAGCTTCTGGGTGTTTACTTTGTTGGTGGACCATTGTGGTGGTCATTGTCGAGAATAGGTCTAAGTATATTTCCTGTAGAGCTCGTCTTACTGTGGTGAATTTCCTTAGTGCTTGTATATCTGCAAAAGATTTGATATCTCCATCAATTTTTTATTTTTTAATTTTTTTAAAATTATTTTTTATTAAATCATAACTTTGTACATTGATGAATTTATGGGGTTCAGGATACTGCTTTGATATACAATGTGAAATGTGTACGTTGAACTAAGTAACACACCCATCACAATTATACTCATTTCTTAATAGTTTTGAAATGCACCATTACCTCATACACATTAGGTGAGGGCCTCCCAAATGCCCTCCCTCCTGCCATATCCCCCCTCACTTCCCCTCTCTCTCCTCTTCCCTTCTACTTTCTGGACTATAGTTATGTTTTGCCATTCATATGAGTGTGTAGGTGGTTATATATTGATTTCGTAGTAGTATTGTATACATTGGATACTTTTTTTCCATTCTTGAGATACTTTGCTAAGAAGAATATGTTCCAGCTCCATCCAGGTAAACAGAAAGAGGTGAAGTCTCCATCTTTTAATGGCTGCATAGTATTCCATGGTGTACATATACCACAATTTGTTAATCCATTGGGTCGATGGGCACTTGGGGTGTTTCCATGTCTTGATTATTATGAATTGGTCTACAATAAACATTCTGGTGCAAATGTCTTTGTGTAAAATAATTTTTGATCATCTGGGTATATACCTCATACAGGAATTGCAGGATCAAATGGTAGGTCTACTTTTAGTTCCTTGAGTGTTCTCTAAACTTCTTTCTTTGTAGTAGCTTGCATTCCCACCAGCAGTGTAGGAGCATTCCTTTCTCTTCACATCCACACCAACAGCTATAGTTTTGGGATTTTTGATGTGGGCTAATCTTACTGGAGTTAGATGATATCTCAAAGTGGTTTTGATTTGCATTTCTCTGATGATTAAGGATGAGGAGCATTTTTTCATGTGTTTGTAGGCCATGTGCCTGTCTTCATCAGAGAAATTTCTGTTCAAGTCTCTTGCCCACATAGAAATGGAGTTATTTATTCTTTTCTTATTGATTAGTTTGAGTTCTTTGTAGATTCTAGTTATCAGACCTATGTCGGAAGCATACCCTGCAAAAATCTTCTTCCATTCTGAAGGTTGTCTGTTTGCTTTACTTACTGTGTTCTTGGCTGTGCAAAAGATTTTTAGTTTGATCAGATTCCAGTAATGCATTTTTGGTGTTGCTTAAATTGCCCTGGGGGGTCCTCCTCATAAAATATTCTCCCAGGTCGATTTCTTCACATATTTTCCCTGCACTCTCTTCTAGTATTTTTATAGTTTCATGTCTTAAGTGTAAATCTTTTATCCAGTGAGAATCAATTTTTGTTA
>CAUYQV010003735.1:0-44318 GCA_963574575.1 Galagoides demidoff
ACCTAAGGTGGTGGGTTCGAATCCCCAGCCCGGGCCCACCAAACAACAATGATGGCTGCAACCAAAAAATGGCCAGGCGTTGTGGCGGGCGCCTGTGGTCCCAGCTACTTGGGAGGCAGAAGCAGGAGACTCACTTGCCCAGGAGTTAGAGGTTGCTATGAGCTGTGATGCCATGGCACTCTACCCAGGGGGATAGCTTGAGGCTCCGTCTCAAAAAAAAAAAAAAAAAAAAAAAATTTAAAGTAACAAAGCCCCTGAACCTCAATGAGAAAAACAAACATCCTGTTCTTAGAAAATAGCGTTAGTTAAGTGCTGCTAATTCTTTTCCCAGAGGAAGCCCATGCGTGGGACAGCACAGTCACACAGCTTTCACCAGGGACAATAACTGCCTTCCCTTGCTATTGACACTACACTTCCCTCTTTTCTGAAACTAAGAACCCTGTGTTCCTTATATGGACTGTTCTCCCACCTTCTTCCCATCACCCGCTATTCATAACATCCTCTGAGACCTGCTTCAGTCACTTCCTTCCTGGAGGAAATCTCGAATTCACCTCACGTAATCCAACTGCACTACTGTCTTGCTTGGGGATTTTCTTAGCGTTTCCATAGAATTTTCATTATGTGATCTGTTATATTTTCCTGTTTTCTGGTTCTTTGATTTTATTATCTGATATGTCTAGGTAGGTGGTAAGCTCAAAAAGAACAAGGTAATAAGCAAAAGTTCTCTTTACGTTGGATCACTTAGAGAACCTCCCCTTGAGCTGGGAACCCAGAAGTCCTCAAATTTTACTGAATAAACTCTTTACTTTTCCCTCTTCCCATCCCTTAGGTCAAAGGTCTACCAATTACAGTAGTTGGACCAAATCTGGTCCCTTGCCTGTTTTTGTAAATAAAGTTTTATTGAAAACATACCTATGCCTATTCATTGACGCAGTATCTACAGTTCAGTGGTTCTCAGCTGAGGGTGATTTTGACATTTGGCAATGTTTGGAGATATTGTTGATCTGCATGAATGGGAATGGTGGTGCTTTTGGCATCTAGTGCATAGAGGCCAGGAATGATGCTAAATATCTACAATGTACAGGAGATTCCCTGAAAACAAGGAATTACCTGGCCTCAAATCTAGTAGTGCTGAAATTGAGAAACCCAGGATAGCTGCTTTGGCCCTACAAGGTCAGAGTAGTGGTGACAGAGACTACATGTGGTCCTCAAAGCCTAACATATTAACAAAGCCCTTACAGAAAATGTCTGAACCCCTGCCTTAGCTGTTGGCACTTCCAGTTGGGTCACTGTTGGCCATCCCCCATCCCTCAACAGTCCCCCCGCACAACTTCCTCCTCTGATGACAGCTTTTAAATCAGTGTCCTCATCTCACATGGGCCTACTAAAGTCCAGACCAGTGCTTCTCAAAGTGGGTCCATGGACCAAGGCCAGTCCCTGATGAGGTCAGTAAAATTGAAAGTAAGCTCTTAGAAACTTTCTGACACTGCCATAACAAACAAGTACGTGATCAGTGGGTTTTCCTCACTGAACAGGCTGTCAACAAGTCTGGCAGCTGTAAGCTATTGAGCTTGTGTGGGGGTGTGGTTGGCCCAAGCTGCATCCTTAGGGTGCATAGCAGTATCATGAAACAAACACATATAGTGGCCCTTCCCAGATAGTCTGAGAAGCCTTGGACTTTTCTCTATATTCCAGACTTCTCTACTCTGTACCCCCAAGAGGCTCCAGATTCACCTTATCCTAGATAAGACCATCTTTCTCCCCTCTGCCTGGCCCAGGCATCGGCCTCCTGCACTTTGCTCTCTTAGTAAGTACCGTGTTTCCCCCCAAATAAGACCTACCCAAAAAATAAGCCCTAGCAGGATTTCTATGCATTTGTTAAATATAAGCCCTACCCCGATAATAAGACCTAGTGATGGCATATGTGGCTATGTAGCATATAGCCAGTATCATGCATAGCAGTATCATGAAACAAACACACACAGTGGCCCTTCCCAGATAGTTTGGAAGCCCTGCAGATATGCTGCATAGCCATGCCTTACATTTGGGGGTAGAGCGGTAAGGAAGACTGGAATACCTTTTATCTGCCACAGCTCCTTTCTCTGAGGTACTCTCACTTGTGTGGGTGAGCGTGTAGTAACCGCCATCACAGGCATCCTATTGTGCACGTGCAAATGGACAGGGGAAAGGAATTCATGCATCACTAGCACCAGCCCCACCAAGAAGGTCGGCTCCCCCTTCCAGAAGAAGATGACTTAACTATATTTGAATATATGTAGATTGTTGTATTGTACTTAATAAAAATAAAACATCCCCTGAAAATAAGCCCTAGTGTGTCTTCTTGAGAAAAAATAAATATAAGACAGTGTCTTATTTTGGGGGAAATATGGTAGCAGCAAGTTATCCAAATCCAAAGCCCAGGTGTCTCCCTGCCGCCCCATCCACATCAAGTTGTAAAGTCCCATTAGTCTGTTTGAACTCTGCCTCCCCTCAGCCCCTCATGTACCCCACTGCCTCCACTTTACTTCTGGCCCCCCATGATCTCTCTCTTGCAGGAGGATATGCTCCTCCCCCACCCTTCCACTTTACCTTCTGATCTACACCAGAGCGAGAACTCCAGAATCCCCACATAACCTTGTCAGTCTCTGCTGGAGACCCTTTGGGGGCAGGACTGCCCTTATAGCCTGGAGTTAATATAAATAGAATTTGTGAGCCCCTAACCCCAGCAATCTGGGGGCCACCTATCCCTGCAGGGACATTTCCTGCCAACTCCTGAAGCTTCTTCAGCTCCCACAGCACCTTGTGCACACCTCAGACCCACCGGCTGTCACACAGTCTTCTCTCCCTTGCAGGGTGCCATCTGGGAGCGAGATCTGCATCTTGTTCATAGCAGCTGCTGAATAAACGTTTGTTGAATGAATAAACAAATGAGAAAGCTGTTTGAAAGAGACTGCTACAATTCTTCCACTTCAACCCTGCCTACCCTGCTGAAATTTCAAGGTGCAGTCTTTCTACGAATCCTACAGAAAGACAAAACATATTATTTGACAAGGAAGCTGTCGCCTCTTTTCTTGTGGCAAAGGCTTCATTTTTCCATCTGTAAGACATTTTAACCTTCCTCTACCCAAGCAGGGTAATAATTTAACAGTGTATCAACATGAGCCAGAGTAAATCTGCAGGATCATGCAGATCTGCGGGATTAAGGTAAGCATTTGTGGCTATGCCATTGGAGAGGGAAACGACTTCAACCCAGGACTGCAGCATGCACAGTGTCTCGGAGAGGGAAGACTCCAGGAAAATGTGACAATGTATTCAGACTCACTGGTTATACATAATTAAGTCAAACTTTAAAGAATGAGGCCCAGGAGAAGCAATGAACCTGTTCTCTTGACTCTTCTTTAAGAAGGAGATGGGTTAAGGGGGAACTTGGCTATTTGCCCTAAAATGTACAAGGGAACCTCAATAAACTACAATGAACATTCTATAGAGAACAGTTGTTTTCAGTATCAATGCATGATTGGCATAGATCAGATACTTGGAAAAAAAAAAAACCTATATCAAAACATCTACCAAAACAAATGCAACACTGTCTCACTGCTGTTCTAGGCATTTTAGGCGGAAAGAGCTGGGTCAAAACTTTGAGCCAGCCCCTGGAAGGTCCTCTGCCACACCTGGGTGCCAATGACCTCCCATCTGAAATGGAGATAGTGAGCCCAAACCTTATCCCAGTCACAGGTGACTGTAGAGCTGAGAGTGACAATCTGTAGAGTGCTATGCAAACACAAGGCATTGTCTTTCCCCCAGGTGACAAACCAGACTATCTACTGAAATCCAATACGGAGGAAGACCATTCTAACTCTGCCAAAATAACCACTTGCATTTTCTCCTTAAATGCAATATCAGTCATCAATAAAATGGTTGTAGATGAGGCTGAAATGCCCACCCTGTGAACCATCTCCACAATTGGAAGAGATTCCTACCAGCAGCTTGATTAGAGGTTAATTCCTCTGACCATGGGACACAGAACTAGGCAAGCTTTGCACATACCTGCACCTGCATCTGTTATCTCCAGTGGATATTCAGCCTTGGGAATAAATGGGACTTCCTTGGGTTGGGAAAAGTACTACCAATTATTTCAGATCAGATGAAGGTGTTGTTTTAACATCAAATTGGGATTTCTTATAATAGACCCCCTTAAGATATAAAATAAATATAAATAGTTGAACATTTTTCTCTCCTAAGTTCTCTGGTGACCTACTCTACCTTATGGAGGATTTTCATTTAATTCCATTTAAAGCACATTTCATTTTACTTTCTATGGAAAAGGAAGTTGAGGAAGTTCTCTGATTTATTCGACTTCTACTTTTCTCCTTTCTGAAGGCTAAAAGAAAAAATGGAAAGACCCTCAAATTGGTGGTACTGGGAGTGGTGGGGTCTGGAGGGCGTGAGGCTGTGGTGTGGCCATAAAGAGTCCTGGCAAAGGGAAACGGAAGCCCAATGTGGAGCAGTAATTATAGAAAAGGACTTTACATGAGTCCATTTCCAGGCTTGATGAATAAGGAACTGCCTAAGGTCCTACAGACCCATGTCTCCTTCTGATCATGGAATGACTTCCTAGAAACTGTGGGGGGGAAAATACCTACACAAACGACTTGGTTTTCAGAAAAGAAGAGACAGTTAATGACTTGGTGATTATCACATCTATCCCCAGTTTTGAGAACTTAGGATAGATATGCCCAGCAGGCACTGGAAAGTTCACTGGCACCCCACTTTGTTTACTTACTTTGCAATATAATTGCTAGATCTGTCCATTATTTGTTATAGACTGATTTTAGCCAAGGATCAAAGGAATCTTACTGACAGGCCAGCTGACGTGAAAGACACATCAAATCCCCGGGTACCACGAGACAAGGGACAGCTTCAACGTGCACCTGACAAAGTGGATCCAGAATTACCTTGACAGATGAGAGCCGGGGTGGGATGACACCCACAGGAATAAACGAGTGATAAATGGGCAGTCCTGCGTTTGGGTTAATATTAATTATATAATCTCATTAGCACCGAATGGGGCAGGCTGGGGCTGGTAATTCTTATAAACGTCTGCCACATGCTTACTGTGAGGCGGAGGCTGAAACAGCTACAGACGTCTACGTTTCTCTGGACAGATCCCACCAGGATGAGTGATGTGTGAGGGAAGAGACAATACAGATGGGCATATTGTTTTAAACAACAATAAGGCCAATCTCTTTTCTCTTTAATCAAACAAATTATTTCATTATCTACTTATAAACCGAGGTTTAGATTTCCCTTCTTTTTCTTGGCTTAAAATAAAAAACCAGTTTGAAAGAGTTGGGCCAAGAATGAAGATTCATGCTCCCACGTTGAGCGGACGCCTAGGGCCTCAGACTGACAGCGTGGGGAATGTTAATGGCTCTGGGATTCTAAATTTTTGCAGAAATATCTACCTTCTAGTAAATTTCAAGAAAAAAAATGTAATGAAATGTGCTTTTCAATGAAAGTATGACTATCCTTAGACTCAAAATGCTTTTTCCCAGATTATACAATTTTTTTCAGCCATTCTTACTCTTCCTGGTATGAAATTAAACCCAAGCAATGCCAGTGACTCCCTCTAGAAGCCTCAGTTTCCTCATCTGTGTAGTGGAAATAGCTATAGGATGAGTCCTCTTAGGAGGCCACGCAGACAAAGTGCCCAGCAGAGATCCGGAGGCAGTGAGCCCCATCACTGGGAGCGGGGATCATCCTTAATCACTCCTAGGAAACCTGAGGCTGCATCCGGACCCCCCTGGGCTGGAAGCTCACTGTGGGATTTCTTCCAACTTTATTTCTTTTAGACCTTGGGGTCTGGCCATTTAAATCGATTGTTTCAAATACTGGGTGAAAAACTCCCAAATATTCTGGTTCCAATAGGCTAATTCCTATTCTGAGAAAAAAACTGAAATTTGAAAGAAGTCCTATTTCCTGCCTACACCATTCTGGGATACCTCTGCAGCTGCTTCCGCCAGGCTGAAAAGCACCACCTTCCCTCAAGGGTTAGCCCTGGAGGAGTCAGAACAAAACCTGCCTACCAGCATACACTTGCACCACACTTCATATAAGGCCAAAAGTCAATGCTGTTTTGAAACATTCCGTGCTGAAGTCATCTAAGAGCAAGAAAACAGCTGCCAGTTTGGTGCTATGACAGGCATGCGGCAGGAATTGGGCTTTAGAGAAAGCCTTCCACTGGCCTTCCTGGGACCCTGGTTGGTCCCTCGGGTATTCACTCAACAAACATCTACGGAGGATTACTGCACGCCAGGCCCCATATTCTAGAAACTGAGCAACGATGCACTCCACTGTAGAGAGACTAACACCAAGTAAGTACACCAGTGGACAAATGGCTCACACAGTCACAGCTGGCGAGAGGTCCAGGCAACACTAGGAAATATATCCACCCTTATTCTGTGACCTAGGTGGACACATGGGTACCAGACGGCCACAATAGCCCCTGGGGCATGAGAAAAGACTCTAGGCTGAAAAGACTGAGAAGGTTCCACTGGGGGCTTGGACTAGTTTCCACAGTGCCCTTGGATGACCATTATTGCCAGCACCAATGACTGGCCTGACTTCTCTTCTTACAGGAGAAGGTTCTAAAGCCTGGGAAGGAATAACTGTACTGCAGCAGGACTTAAAAATAAGCAAGGAGAGTGATAACAATTTCTGACTTGACAACAGCTAAGATGATGCTATTGGAGGAATCAAATGTTATGGCAAGGACCAGACTGCCCACTTTTTCATTAAATCTTATTGTAAAAAGCTGAATGCCAAGATAAACTAGATTCAGTCTCTACCCTCAAGGAGCTGGGTGTCCAATTAGGCAGCCATAAGAGTCAATAAATGATCATTCGAATGCTCTAATTGCTACAACAGGAGAAAAGTATGGAATACTATGGAAACGTCTCTGAAACAAGGAAAAAGAGGGCTGGGCTTACAGTCCCCCCACCCTTCTTCACAGAGGAGGGGAGGGATTTGCCTGCTGACTAGCTGGGCAAAGGCTTGGAGCCTCATCTCCTGCTGTGTTAAAACCAATGTTTGAAGTCTGAACTGACCCTTGGCAAAAAAAAAAAAAAAAAAAAAAAAAAGTTTTAAAAATAAATAAATAAAAGGGGAGAGAAATCAAACACATTCTGGAATGGCAAAGCCACATTTCACTCAAAATGCTTTTGTTTTTAAAAAAATGTGTGTAGCCTAAAGATTTATGATGTATTTGAACAGAACAGGTCTTTTCCAACTAATCGCACGACAGTGATCTGTCACTGGCATGATGTGTCCACAAACAGGACCTTCAAGCTGTCTCCAGGACATGACAGATTCCCAAATGGGGATGCCGTCTGAGTAGAGGCCAGACTTGGAAGTTGCCCTCCTTCCCTGCTTGCTCAGGCTGTTCTGCTGCAGAGCTGCACTGGTCTCTTGTCCAACCCAGGGTCTTACAGGATTATTAGTAAGATAGCTGTGTTAATAGGGGCCACTGATCCTGGTTTGGCTGATTCTAGAGCTAGAGATTATCTGAGATGATCTTGTACCAAATGTCACATTTTACATATGGGGAAAAGACCCTGAGAGGTCACAGTTCTATAATTTGAGAAAGAGCTAAGACCAGAACTTATGTCTGTTGATCTCTAGACCTTTAAGTATTTCTTGATTATACCCTATTTAATTCTGCTTTTGTTTTATCAAACAGCACAACAACCAAGTGTTTGCCAGAATCTTCTGGTGTGTTCTTAGGACTCTCTTCTTACATGGGCTGTGATTCTTTAAAATGTCCATGAGTTCCTTCAGCTCCAGAGGGCACACTGCAGTACCTAGCTTCTGCTCTGCGATTCCAAGAGTGTCCAGGCTGGTCCTGCGGCTGCTCTCTGGGTAAATTACCTAGGAAATTCTGGACACTCGGTCCCTGTGGAGATTCACTGTACACAACAGCTTACTAAATGCTCTGAAAAGTCTGGCAGAAAGAGACCTTTGTCAAACTGGGGGTCCCACAGAATCCTTTTCTGATGCTGTTCAAGTCTCTGTGGGCACTGTAAGTGGTGCCCTACCTGCTAATTACAGGTGTGTGATCTCTGCAACACTGTCTAACAAAGAACCAAAGGCTAGAAGGCTAATAAGTTTCTCAAATATGCAAACAAAATTCAATCCCTGAAAATCCTTCTCTTAAAATTTTAAATGTCGGATTCTAGAATTCTACTATTAATTCATGACATAGGTAAGCAGTAAGGACTAAGCGAACAGTAGTCTGAAACCTGTCAGCTTTCAGAGTTTGCTTGGCTATTTAGAAACAGTAGTAGTTTTAATATCGATGTCAGGCTTTGTGTTATAAAACTATATGGGTAAATTCTGAAAACGGCTTTTCCACCAGAGGTACTGTCAAGCTCAGGTCATCATTAAATGACTCTGGTGACACTTGGCACCGAAGTAGATCAAGGCCAAGGAAGAGGTTTTTTTTGGAAAGGAAAGAAATACATCAGACTGTTGCTAAAGAAGGATTTGGCCACTTATTTATTCTGGTTTGTGGGGTGTTGTTTTGCTTTATAGCCTTTAAAGAGTGGGGATAGGAGAAGAGAAGATTCCAAACGGAGTTGGACAGCTCCAAGGCTATTTTTATTACCCTTGGTTTTGAGGCAACATGAGTTATTTTGAACTATCCTGTTGAGAACCCCCACTTCAGTATGAGCAGTTCCCCCCAGCACACCCTCACAGCTAATCAGAAACCCAGAGCATCAAAGGCGATGCAGGCCAAGCAGGCCACATGGGTTATCTAGAGCACCCTCTAGGCGGCAAAGGCCTCCTGCTCTATCTTTCACACCAGAAGCTTATCTAGTAGGGTCCATGGCAAATGCAGAACCGTAACAGAGCCCAGAGCCTTCCTGTTCACCCTACCTGTGGCTCCTCTTTTGTTTAATTCTTGGAGCAACATCGGCACCAGATACAAAGGTCCAGATACAAAGGTCCGATGAATGGCAGGTACTGAAGGGCCAGGCCCTGTGGATGGGGTTCCTGGCCTCAAGGAGGAGACTGTCCAGATGTGGTTACTGGACCTTGCTCCCCTCATACTCAAGAACTTTGAAGGCAGAATACAGTCTACACCAGAGCTCTCCATCATCCTAGCTCCCCCCCCCCCCAATTCATGGTCCCTGGCTGTGGCACTGCTTGCTTTCTTCATTCCAAAGTCCCACATTTTTACCTAGTAAATCTCTTCATTTATGGTATAACCACCTATGTTAACTCTAGCAGTTTTCATATTAGATCCTCTGTAGGAGAATGATGTTCCCATATAGGTAGGATTGAACCATCTTTAATCATAATTCATGGAGCATTCCCCAAGGCTACCAATTATTGTCATTTTGCACAGGAGATAAAGGGTAATACTAAATGACTTCCTTGCTGGAAGTCAAAAGATAAAACAAGAATCAGCCGGATAGTGGGTGATTAGTGGTACTTGACTACTACAAGGTCAAGTAGACACAAGTTCTAATCCCCATTCTGCTACTTAATTTACCGTGTGGCCTTGGCCATGTTCTAAAGATTTCTGAGCTTGTATTCTTATCTGGAGAAGAAGAGCAATACAATAGTCCCCTTTATCTCTCAGGGATACTTTACAAGACCCCTCCACACATATACACAGTCCTATGAGTGCCTGAAACCTTAGACCAGTGGTTCTCAACCTTCCTAATGGTTTTAATACAGTTCCTGTGGGTCGCAACCCACGGGTTGAGAACCGCTGCCTTAGACACTATCAAATGCTACGTATGCTATGTTTTTTCGTATACATAGCTACCTACGATAAAGTTTAATTTATAAATTCGGCAAAGTAAGGGATTCATAAGAATAATAGAAAAATTATAATATACTATAATAAAAGTTAAATGAATGTGATCTCTCTCTCTCTCAAAATTAATCTTATTGTCCTGTGCTTGCCTATTTTTGGATCTTTGTTGACCATGGTTAACTGAAATCCCAGGAAGTAAAACCACAGATAAGAGGGGCACTAGTGTCTTATCTGTCTCAAAAAATAGATATAGATATTAAATGAAAGAATCAGTATTAAGCCCTTAGGAAAACAACAAAAGCAACAGTGAAAACATCAACACTTCGTTGTGCCTGGCCAGCATGTTCTAGAAACACTATATTCTTTTAATCCCTTTAATCCTCAGGGTAATATATTATGTCCATTTTGCAACTGGTAAACTGAGGTACCCAAGCTAAGTTACTTGCCCAATGAGCTAGGACATGAGCCCAGGCAAACTGATCCTGGGAAGCTTCATCACCTTAAGATTTCTTTTTCCATCCCCCTTAACCCAAAGAGCTTTTCTGTAGGATAAGCCACTTATGCACGTCACATTGCATATGTGTGTGGAGGTATTTTTCTTATTGTAACTTTGGGTTAGTTACATAGCTGATCTGTCCTCAGTCTCCACACTTGTAGATTGGAGATATAGACAGTTCTCCTTTCACTGACTGAAATTTCTTATTCAATCCATGAAAAAAACATGTCCACAAATTCTGGTTACAAGGAAAGTCGGCCAGGACTAGATGAAATCAGACTAAATGCAAGGGTCTTAATAATATATATATATTTTTTAAATCAGAGACATCTTCCTGGAGGTTGTCAGCTGACGAATTACACTTCATCCACTGGATAAATGGTATAGCTAATAGGCAAAGAGCTTGGGAAATATTTACAGCCTGGTTAAAAAAACAAACAAAAAAACCCTTGGGGTGATAATAGGTTAAAGTGACTTTATCCCTGACATTGTTGAATACCAGACATTTTATAAGTAAAAAAGGGCAGTTTTTGTGAACATGTTGGACATAAAACACCACATGAAAGCAAAAGCTGGAGCACAGGGCAAACTAACTCATGTGAGCCCTTCTGCAATGATGGCTAGGGCTTTGTATTCCTTCATCTTGCACCACACTTAAATTTGCAAAAAAAAAAAAGCAAAAAATTGTTCATCACTTACTACTCTAGCTGCCTTTACATGTTCCACTGAGATAAGAAACAGAATTCCACGGCTCAGATTGCGGGAAGGGGGAGCTCATCTTATTTCAAGTCCGTAGCTGCCACAGCCCCAGCACCATGCTCCAATCATGGAATTCATAATATAAATCTCTAGCAGATGATACCACCAGAAAACAGAAACTGCCATGGGTCCAGAAACACGTCCAAATTTCCCCTCTCAAGCTCTTATCACAAGGCCCAGAGGCTGGTGCTGACTGTTTTATTCAATGGGTGAGGCCTACTGGGAAACCTATACACTCTTTGGGAGACTTAATGAAGAACTTTCAATCATTCCTTGAATATACATTTGGTCATCATTTATTTCACATGTGACAGTGCTAGACATTTCAAAACTGCCCTTAGTTCTGAGTGTTTGATTCTTTTCTGAAAAGGATTTGTGTAACACAAACCCATGTGGCTTGTTCCTAACTGCTAACAGGAGCCCATACAAAGACAGGTGATATCAAAGGGAAGACGTCTGGAAACGCTGAGAAGAGAAGCTGCATTTCCTGGTTGCAAGATGAAAGCTCTTTTATAAGTGAGAACATTTTATGAGCCTTTTAAATCGCCTTAAGGATACCCCTGGGGCATCATCAGTGCTTCCTGGTGAGCTTTACGTATTCCCTGCAATGAATGTTAAGGGGAAGTCCCTAAGACTGGCTTTGCTATTAAAACACAGGCATCTGCTACTCTCCTAATTTTTGTTATTTTAACAGGCACTACCCCCAAGAAACTGATGGTCTGAGGGCGGCGAGGGAATCTTTGTCTCCCTAACACATTCGTCAGTTCCCTCCCCAGAAGCCCCTGCACCCTCAGCACAGATCAGCAGCCTACTCCTCAAATACACCAGGGCTGGAAAGATTCATGTTGCAATAGCCTCCTTACATTCCTATTCCCACCCTCATTTTAATTCATTCACTTTTTTTTCCCCCTTAAACAAAATGTAATTACTTGACTGTCAGCCTGGGCTGCACTCTGGGGCTTTTACTCCTTTCAACACAGCTGCGCTCCCGGCTTTGATGCTGCTGTCCAGGCAGCTTGTCCCAGCCACAGCCTGGCTCTCGGTAATGTAACATTCAAGTGCATATTTATTTTTAAACTGACCTCTCCTAGACTGTACAGTATAAAGGAGGTCCTGCCAAAAAATATGCTACTTTCTATTTATAAGATGAAACACATGCCTCCCAAAGTCGAGAGGGTGATGGAGCATAATAATTCACAACGAAAAAATGACTGGCCAGATCCATTCGTCCTCACATGTCTGATAGCTGTCTGTGTCAAGACACTTAGTTTCTAGGAGGAAGGGGGGGACCTTGTAAATGTTTCAGCTGTTCAAAAACCACAGTCAAAAACAACCCCCCCCCCCATATATCCATTGCCAGATCTGCAGGTTGGAGGCTCAGATCTATAATGTCCCCCGCCAAAAGAGAAGAGGGCAGCCGGCGGGCACTGCCACAGCAGATCTGCAGGGTGCACTCATGTGCATGGGCGGCCCTGGTGCCCATCCACAACGCCAGGGGCGCGGTAGCCAACTGCGGCTTGTTCTTTGGTGGAAAAACGCAATACGCGCCCAGAATGGCTCTTTCAATGGCTTGGAGGGTGCAGTGTAGCCGTGCAGCCCCACCCTGAAGAGTGGTGGGCACAAACAGTGGCGCTTAGCTTCCCGGTCGTTTTACCCGAGTCCCTCGGGGCTTGCTTTAGGTCATACCCCTGGGTCCTTTGGACACTGGCTAGGCAAATGATGCCCTCGGTATGCCCGCTCCCCGTTCGTCTCTAAGCCAGCTCAGGCCGGAAGCGGTCACTGCCGCGGGTCGGACAGACTCTCACACAGGTAGAGAAGAAGGAGCCAAGGGCAGCACCAACTTACCGAAGCCTCTCAAAATCCCAGCCGCTGCCCCGACGCCTCCTGCGGGCGCACGCAACTCCAGCCGCTGCGCGCAGATCCAGCCAGGTCGGCCGGCGCGGCGCCTGCTCACAGCATTCTCCGCTCGGAGACGGCGTGAAGGCGCCCCAGGCCGGCGGCCGGGTCTCCGGGCTGGCCCCCCTGCTTGGGCCCCACCACCGCGCTCCCGCCCTCTCCGGCCCCCGCAGCCGCGAAAGAAGGTGCGAGCAAGACTGAGCGCGCGGCGGTCGGGCGCAAAGACTGAACCTGCGGGGGGCGGGGCGGGGCGGGGCCGCGGCGCGGGGGGCGGGCCGGGGCGGGGCGGAGGGCGCTGGCGGCCGCGCTGACCCTTCTGTTAGCGCTACCTGTGCCTTGGCCTGGGCTAGCCCGCGTCCAGACGCAAGCTCACGGCGATCACCGGCCGCGGGGCCCACGGGGCTGGCAGTTCCTGGGAGGACAATAGGCACTCATTGTTACCGTGAGAGCGCCACCCCCCAGGATGCGGCTTCCTTCCGAGGATAAGCCACGTTCGACTCCCTGGGCACAAAGGAAGGTCGCAGGACTCTTGACTCAGAGACCCCGGGGTGCTGCCGCCTGGGTGCCCGAGGACAATAGGACTCCACCCGTACCCTGACACCCGTACTAAACTTCGTGCGCCCACCTCTCTTCGCCTCCACTAGCCGATCTCTCCTTGTCCCAACGCGCAGGGAAGCAGGGCCACCTGACCGCGCCACCCCTCCTTGCCGGGCCACAGCTCTCCAGGCCACTAGCAGCCGGAGGGGAGAGGGGAGAGGTGCGTTCTGTCAGTTTCTAGCTCGCTCCCCTGGAGCTGCAGCCAAAACCCGGAGAGTGGATTTAGCGAACTGGAGACGCCAGGGGCTCCTGACTGAGCGAGTGGGCACGGGAAGAACAGCAGACGCTGCAGGTTTTTCTTGTCCAGAGGGAGGCGTTTCTTCTCCCTCGGGATTTCTCAAAGGGATTTGCCTAAAGCTGAGGCAAGTGGGTGGTGGCTGCCCAGACGCGCGCCGAGGCGCAAGTGGCGCAGCTGCTGGCCCAGGAACGTAAAATTCTGCCCTTGGCTGCACCTGCTCCCGCCGGTCACCCAGCCAGCACCATAGCACGTTCCGCCCCCGCCCAGGGTGAACCTGGTTAATTTAAGTTAATTTTCTCAATCGGCCTCTCTCGTTTCCTTCAGTCGTCGGCGTAGGGAAGAAGTGGGCGGCAGGAAAGGGCGGTGTTTTCCGGCTGTGCGGTCCCAGCCGGCAAGTCAGCCTCGGAGGGGGTTGGGACCCCAGGGATTTGGACTCTTAGGGCCCGGCTTCTGCCCTAGGACTCTCAGGTTGGGTGTAAATCCTGGCACAAAGCAGAACCTCCAGAGGATCTTGGCTTTCCAGAGCCCTACTGGTCATCCCCGCGATGTCCTGGGGTTTGTCTGAAACCTTACCGGGGGCACTTTAAGACAACGACGTTGGGAACCAAGGCTGACGTTAAGGTGAAGTGTAAGGGAAACGGACACAACTGTTCTGGAAAACGAAATACTTGGGTGGAGCGTTATAAAGCCTCAAAGAAAATAATAGTTGGCAGGTCAAGTGGCCATGAGGTTGGAAGTCAAATACAAAACACAGCTGAAGTAGTGTTAGAAGTTTGACAAGCAAAACAGTCCATGAAGATAAGAGACCCGGCATTGTTTCCTTTCTTCAAAGACAAAGTTTCCTTTGGCATGTACCTGAATTCTCCTCCAGATTCCTGAGTTTTACTTGGGGTTCATATTTCAAAATATATGTTCCATTTGGCACTAATGTATATATTTTATATATTAATTTATTGAAAAATAGTAAATGTTGCCGGCCTACTTAGAAAATGTATTTTATAAATGTTTATGCAGAACTTTCATTACATATGGTATTTTGCAAACCCAGATAATTTGTGTATATACATTTATAAATTACATGAAAAAAATCCTTTTGCACGTATAAAGACATTCCTTACACATACGTCTTGTATGTAATTTGCTTCATTTGCTCTATTGTTTGCTGTTGTTAAAAGCACCGTATTTCCACATGACTAAGTAAATAACTTATTTTTACAGTTTGTGCAAATATAGGGTGGCAGGTTTCTTGGAGACAGCGATTTTATCCTAAAACCCTATTTTCACTTTTCTCCTCTATTCTTCACCTTGCCAGAGGCTTTCTCTCCCTCTCTTCCCTTTTTAAAAAAGCTTCACTTCTGGGCTTTAAATAGTTCATCCAGAATCTGCCAGAGAGGCCTTGTGCTGTTGATTTATCCTGGTTCTTTTGAATGCCCCACATTATTTATTTGCACTAAACATCTTCAGTGAGAAAAAGAATGCCCTCATTTAGTGAATTAGTCTTTCAAATGAGTGCATTCCCTGTACTAAATATGATGGCTTTTAGATTTGATGGATTTAAGTTTCAATATGTTAGGGGACTGGACTACTGGAGAAGAGGAAAAAGGGTCATTTCAGGAAGATTTTAGCATTTTTGAGATTCTGCTCTGAAATTTGCAAAGAGCCTTAAGAAATTGGTGGTAACCATAGAAGTCTAATTGTTGAGGCTAGTACCTTAGAATACCTGTCAGGCCCAACAGTGGGCTTTTTCTATTAGTCTCTACTTGGGAGAAGAGCGAAGTAGTGTTGGCAGTGCCCTTGCTGTCCAGCAACCCACAGTCCATGTGAGGGCAGAGAGCAACATGCCAATAAACGTACACAAGCACATGCTGACAGCACTCTAGTCTCCTTCCACCAAGCTGCAGGCCAGCAGCACCACACCTCACCCCAAAGCTACTGAATTGAAATCTTCATTTTGATAGAGACAGTTTGAGTGGATATTTAATGTTTGAGAAGCATCGGCCAAGAATGCTTGTGGTTTTCCACCTTTCTAAGTCACAAACTTGTTTTAAACTCTCGTGGAATTTATAAACACCCTTGTTGGGAAAACACGCAGAGGATTACACACAGACTCTTTCAAGTACAATTTTAGGGTTCCTCTAAAGGCCAATCTAAGGATGGTGGGGAAGTCCTAGGCTAAGACCTCCGGCTACAAAGCAAGACAGTGACTTAGCATCAGTCAGAGGAGTTGGGATGATTCTTACAGGAGGCAGACTTTAAATAAATCTTTGAAATCTGGGAGAAATTAGGAAAAGGAAAGAAGGACTCTTCAGGTGGTTGGAATGCAAAGGTAAATAGATCTGGAAGGGAAAACAGGAAACGTCTATTCTTATATGTGTCCATGTGAAACTTAATGAGATGGTAGTTTGACAGCAGGCTTTCCTTGCAATTCATTGTCATCACCTGAAACTAAAAAAAAAAAAAAAAAAAAAAAAGCCAGACTGTGGGTTCAGTGATCATTCTACTTTGTGGACTAAGAACCTGTGCCGTGGGGTTGTATGTAAGATCGCAGAGGCTACAGCATAACCTGGCCCGCTCTATCTGCTTGGGTTACTTCTTCCCTAAATCCCCCAACGACTCCCACTCTCCAATCATTAAAGTCTTCATTCAAATGACCCTTCAAGGGAAAAGCTTTCCCTGGAAAATATCAACCCCACCCACATTCCCTTTTCCTGAACAAAACCGGAAGCATAAGGGCTTCATTACCTGACATTATATTCATTTATAAATTCATGTATGCCTGTTTTCTCTAAAGTATGAACTTTATTTGCTATTGTATCTCTTATATCTGAAACAGAACACGGCCCATAGTAGACAATAAATATTTATTGAATAAACGACCCTTTGACTACAACCAGTAGTATATAAGCCATGTTTGTAAACGCCATCGCTACAGAAATAATAATGTATGAAATACTATTGGAATATACTGCATGTTTTTTGAGACTAAATTTTCAACCACTTCTTTTTAGTCTAACTGAACAAGAAATACTAAACACATGGAACATTTTAAGTTCTAAAATTCAAACATTTTAGTGTAAGACTTACAAAAAATGTCTTTATAGTCCATGTATAATGCATAACAATTTTTCTTCTGGCAAAGCTGAAACACACTCGTGTGTACTCAGCTGGGGTTTTCCTCCAAAATGCCACATTCAGGCTGCATTCGTGTGTGTATGTTCTCGATTATCTCCATAAGATGGATTGAAAGAAAAATGTAAGAGAAGCTGGAAAGTTAGAACAACATTTTGAAGGAGAATCTCCTTGTAGCTTAAGGATTCAAGCTCCATTACAGTTTCACCTGTCCTGGAAAAACATTGACCTGTGCTAATGAATTTGCTTGACTAATTGCCAAAGGCTAAGGAATTTTCTTGCAAATAAAGAAATTCGGGTTATATTTTGGCTAGAAGATTTCAGTTTTGCCTACTCAAATGCAGCAGAAAATGGTGTACTATGAGATTCCATTTGCATTTGTGTGCAGGCCTCATGTATAGTTCTGAGTAGATTAGAGAGTGACTCACTATAACCACCAAATTCCAGAACAATTTTGACACTTGTCTTAGCTCTTGGATTCAGGCCAGCACCAGTTTAATTTATGCATATGATGTTCAAATATAGATGCATACTTGGTTGGTCTCAAATGTTAGTGGAAACTGGTGATTGATAAATAGTGTTGCTATATATTAATATAGCCTTCTATGCCTTTAAAAACCCTTTTACATTCACCTCATTTTATCCTTGTTTTAGGTTGTTTTGTCTATGGTGGGCAGGTAAGGTATTTATGGTTGATTTACACTTTCCTTCTTCCCAGAAGGGATTTCAGACAACTTAGACGGCTTTTGTGTATAATGAGTCAATCATTCCTTTATTCCCTGCCTCTCACATTTCCTGAAGTATAATAGATTGAGTCATTCCAATTATACTCTTTGTTATGCTCTTTCTACACACTTTCTCCACATACCTGGTATGTGTCCTTTTTTAGCTTTTTTCAGGTGTCTGCTTAAATGTTAGCTCCCCATAGACCTGTCTTCTAAGTAATGCTATCTAAAGTCCACTGATGGCCTCTTTATCCCTTACCTCCTTTGTTCTTCATAGCACTCAACACCTGCCAGAGTGAGCATATACTTACTTATGTGTTTACCATCTCCTCCTACCCCACAAAACCAGAATATGAACTTCATAAAGGCAGAAACATTGCCTATTTTATTCACTGCTTGATCAGTGCTTGGGACATAGTAGGGACTTAATAAATATTTATTGAATGAATGAATAAATGTATCCCCAGTGCTTAGTGTAGGTGCCTGACATGTGAAAAATATCTGTTGAATAAAACAATGCCTTAACGAATGAATTAAAGAAAGATCCCTGATTTTTTCTAAGTCACATAGATAGTGGAAACTTGCTCTATCTAGATTTCAGTCCCCACTAATTTTTTTTTGAAGACTTCTCCATTTGCATACTTGGTAAATCCGGACTGTTGTGCTGTCAAAATTCTTTGTTCATTCCATTTGATACCTGACAAAAACCAACATTATAGAGCCATGACAGTGATTATAAGATGAGCAGGAAAAATAATTGTTTTGGTGAATACTCCGGGTTGGTGAGAAACAAGATGAAATAAGACAGGGTAAGTGAGAGGGCTCTTCCATTCCTCCTGCTTCCCCACTGCATTCATATACGTGGACACACACCCAGTTACCTCCCCACACACACCATACACAAAACACACCCCTACATCTACCAGTGTGCACAGAAGACAAATCTTCCCAGGGTTAATTACTGGTCTCTTGATTTGAACTCTCTTTAAGAGAACCCCAGGACTGTCCGTGGGTTTATATCACAAAGAACATCTGATAAAGAATCATAAACCACGTCTGGGAATTGTCCCCTCCTCCTCTTAGAGCCCCCAGTGTGGCTCAGGGCCAGAGCCCTTGGCTGCAGCTCCCTGACTGGCATGCTGGCCTTGGAGCCCACCTCCCCAAATCTGCTGCTGGAACACACCTCCCCCACCTGCTGTAGGGGGTGCTCTGAAGGCCTCTTAGTTAGCCATGCCTCATTTTCAGTTGATTTTCACATGGTCATTAGGTCTCTAGAAACAGTGGTGTGTTTCTAGTGTTTGCCTCAACAAGGGCAACAGACAAGTAAATAGGTGTATAGCTTTGACAGTAGCTGCCTGGCTACTGACTGAACAAGTTGGAGCTGGAGGGGAGGGGAGCTGTGTCGCATATTCAATATGTATTTATTGGATGTCCTCTTTGCACCAAGGAATTGGGTCAACAATGCCGGCCCTTTCTGCAGGCTGACCTGTTCAAACTTGTGACTGAAGGTGGAAATTGTATTCTCAAAGCCTCCATCTGAACCTTCCAGAGACATCTAAGCGTCCCTAACTATGGTCAAGTTGCCTGTTTGAGCATTAGGACATGCACGTATACAAGAGTCAGTATGGGGTGACCCTATGTTTTGCACCTTAGCCCAGAAATGCTGTGAGATTTACATGCAAGAACACTGAACCTCTTCAAAGGCAAGTAGTCTCCTCTGTGGCCCTATATTAAAATCTTTGTTCTTAAGAGTGATCTAGGAGTTCCTTTGGCATTTGTAAAGTCTTATCTTTAAGTTGTTTCTAATTATGGGTCTATTTAGAAAGCAGTGGTAGGAATTTTGCATGTTCATTCTAAATCTTAGGCCCTGCCATATAAATCTGCTTGCTAGTGACTCTAACCTTCACTGTGTATGTGTTGAACACCAGCGTGTAAGGCACGGTGACACGTGCTTTGGAGGACACAAAGAGGAATATGCTTCCTACACTTAAGCAGTTTAAATTTGTAGATGATAACACAAGCACACAAGTAACTATTACACCAGATGATATATGATAAACATTATCAATTCCTTGATATTTTCCAAATGCCCACTAGGGAAACAAATTCTAATGTGTTATCTGACACTGAGACAACATGTATTATAAGTGGGATTATCTGGGATGTACAGTCCCATGCTGACCTTTCACCAAACACTAGTGGCTTGGCAGTTTTCCTCTTTTGAAATAGAATTGGAAGGAGGACCTAGGTTGTCATTGTAGGTGACTGTGCAGCTGCTCCTGCTGTGCTGTCACGAGGTCGCCAGGGAGGAATCTTTCCCTCTTAGACTCTCACCAAGGGGCTCTTGAAACGTCTTCCTGATTCTCACTGGCTCTTTTACAGGCTGAATGTTTCTGTCCCCTCCCAAATTCCTATGTTAAAATCCTAACCCCCCAAGCGATGGTATTAAGACATGGAGACTTCAGCAGCTGATTAAGTCATGAAAAGAGAGTCCTCATGTGTGGCTTGGTGTCCTTATAAAAGAGACCCCAGAGAGCTCCTTTGCTCCTTCCACCATGTGAGGACACAGTGAGAAAATGGCCCTCACCTGACCTCAACCTTACCCTTGATCTTGTTATAGGAACCTAAACAAACTAAGGCAAACTCCAAGAAACACAGTTCTAACCGCAGAGAGAACATCAGTGAGTAGAGAAATTATTTCTGGTTAGAGTGATCAGAATGGCCTGGTTACATAGGGTGATGACTGGGCTTTTTCACCAGATAGGGCTGGGGCACGTGGTCTGAGTGCACATATACGCAGTGCAGATCTTTACAACCCAGGTAATTGCCTCCGTAGAGAGGCTGCAGTGAGGATCACTGATTAGTGAGCTTCACAGCGTATGTAGGTTCCTGGCCATCCTCTAGTTCGTCATAGAAGTTCTTAAAATACGCATTTTTGCTAAATAATTTTGTTTCTATTTGAAAAAAGAGGCTCATCCCTGCAAGGGTTGGGATAAGGAAGTAGTACTCTGAGTCATGTAGGTGGTAGGCTCCTGGCATCCAGAGGAGAAGCATGTGCCCTGGGGTCAAGCACCTGGGCTGAGATCCCTGCTGTCCATCTAGCTGTGTGACCTGGGCTCATTACTTCAACTCTCTAAGCCTAGGTGCTATCTATAAGCACAATGGTGGTGAGGGAAAGTTATCACGGAGGCCACCTTGAGGGTGATGTGAAGATTAAGTGAAGCCATACTTACGAGTATGGCTGATACATTACCAGGCCTCGAAATGTACGTTCTTATCTATTTTTCCTACCTCACAAGGACAGCCTTATTCATCTCTGTGTCCCTGAGCCCTGGCACCATTCCTGTCCCAGAGTCTGATGAATAAAGCATCAGGAGTGGCCTGGGGGGAAAAGGATAGCACATAAAGCTGGGAGAGGGGGAAGGGAAGCAAAACCCAGAACACAGGATGATATGTGGACAAGGGAGATCTGTAAATAGTGAGATTCTGAGGCAAGTCAAAGATTTGGGAAATGTTAAATGGCTATAAAAGTGAAGCATGACGACTCCACCTCCGGGGGCGGGGAGACATCACACAGGGTCAGACGACAGGTGTACTTGATGTGCTTTGCAAAGCATGAAGGACGAAACAGGTGTATAAGTCATCAGTACCATGAGCAACCACGCCTTGTAGAATTTGAAGCCGGAAACGTTGCCTCGAACTTCGGAAGTCTTACACAGCTCAGGGAGGTCAAAGGGGAAGAGACTGAAAAGGAGGCTGCAGGGAGCAGCGTGTCACACAGGTCTTTTTATTGTGACGAGTTAACACACAATAAAGTCCCTTTCTAATGTTGAAAGGGACTTTCCCCTCCCTGAGGGGGTGTAATTCCTAGAGATAGTGAACAACTGGCCTGACAGCCCATGTTTCATATGCAAATTTACCAATCCAAAGCCCACACCTCCTTTATCTGGCTCTCAAGTGCAGACTCACCATCCCCCTACTCTACTCACCCCAGGCCAGATAGTAAGAGACACCCCAGCCCCAGAGCCCGCTGACAATATTCTAACCCGACAATCCCAAAGCTGCTTACTTAGCCTACTTTCACCTCACCTGGGGAAACTACAATAAAGTTTCTTGCCCACTTTCCCCATTTTCTCTTGACTGACGCTGGTGCCTCTCTGTGTGGCCTCCACGATGTACTGTGCCTCCTGTGTTTAGGGATCTTCATGTATAAAAATGTTTTCCTTTAGGAATGTCTTTTCTGTGGCTGCGTGTCTTACCGTCCTGATTGAAGGCAGTCCTAGGTATGCTTATAGAAAGAATCCATCAGATTCTAGGGTAGTCTCCTCTACCCAGATGACAGCCTTCTCCTCTCTTATTGGGCATATTTTTCATTTTGTCTCTGACATGTCTTCTGAGAATTTACTTTCTGCATGTCTCTCTCTCTCTCCCTCAATCATTTATTTTATGAAAGATCTAAGAGAAAATAAGAGAAAGCTCCCACATCTATTTTGTTCTCTTATTTGAGGATGGAGAGCATAGGAACTAAAGTCAAGTGAAGGGAACCAGGTGATGGTTTCTACATCCCATTCCTAAGCCAAAGAGGAGCAGCTGGAGCTATTTCAAAATTGTGCTCAATGGTTAGAGCAGGTGACTCAGATTTCTTGTTTAAAGTTTTGCTCCCCATTTGTGACAAACATTTAATAGTTTTAAAAGGTGTTGAACAATGAGAGGCTATTATACACCTGTTAGAATGGCGAAAATTAAAAAAAAATCAACTGACAATACTATTTGCTGGCAAGGATCAACAGAACTTTGTGGAACAAAAGGAACTCCCATTCCTGTTGCTGGTGTGAATTAAGAATAATAACAGCTACTTTAGAAAACAGTTTGGCATTTTCTTACAAAGTTAAACATACTGTTACCATAAGACTCAGCAATCACACTCCTAAGTATTTACTCAAGTGAGGTGGAAACTTATGTCAACACAAAAGCCAGTATGAGAATGTATTTAATAGTGCTATTTTTAACCATCAATATCTAGAAGCAAATTTCAGTAGGTGAATGGTTAGGAAGTCTGTGACACATCCACGCAATAGAATAAGTCATACAGCTGTGGAAAGATATGGGTGAGTTTCAAATACGTGGTACTAAGTGAAAAAAACATCAACAAAAAACAGCCCTGTCTTAAAAGGCTACATAATGTATAATTCTACTTATATCACATCCTAGAGAAGACAAAACGCTTATAGAGATGGTAAACAGATCAGTGGTTTCCAGGGATTTGGGATAAAATGAAGAATTGAATAGGTCAAGCACTGAGGATTTCTTTTTTTGGTGGCGAAGCTATTATTTGTGATGTCATACAGTAATAACGGTAAACGCACAGAGCTATGCACTTTTCACAACCTGTAGAACTTTATAGTACAAAGACAGAACCTTAATCATGCACATTAAAAACATCATTTTGAAGGTTGGGAGATCCCAGGATGAAATGCAAACTATGACACAATAACTATTTACAAAGACATGAAATAACCTCAGTAAAGGAGGAAACCGCTGACCTAAGTAAATTTGGAAATGGGTGGAGTCTGTGAGATTAAAGACAAAAGGAACTCTACAAAAGCTCTCTAGTTTATAAAGTTACTTTTTATGAAGGTACGGTTTGACAGTTAGGGAACTTCGATACACTGAAACTGAACAATTAAGTACATGGATGCCGGTGGGTGGGAGCCAGTTCTTCACTGTGGGAAGAGAGGGCACGGACCAGCGAGGGAGAAGGCTAGCACCATCCATGCAGTACTGGGTGAGAGTAGGAGACGTCAGTATCAACCATATTTAGCTTAATAGAGGTACAGAGAGTTACACATAGGAATATTTATGGCTATATGTGTAGACATGGGTTAATACATACACATATGTATTATTTCTCCATCAACTGAGCCCAGAAGCAACACACACTCCCCAGTAGCAAGGAGCACACTCAAATCTTAGTTTCTAATACCATTCTCCAGTAGAAGAACTGAGGTGTTTTGAGAAATGGCTGATTTTAAGTCTGAGGCAGGAAATATAGAAGATGAGCCTGCAGCATCTGCTAGTTCCAGAAGGCAGAGAAGTGCTCAGCAAAACCCCATGATGACAGAGCGATGTCCAAGAGACACAGGAGCCATCTGAAAGACTGGTTGGTGGCCAAAGCTGGGGCAGACAACAAGGGCAGCAAAATAAGGTATGATTAAAGTATAAAGTATTAATACAGTATTATTATTGACTGATATCCCAAAGTATAAAATTAATATCCCCGAGTCAATAGTGCTATAGATAAATGATTGAGTAAATAAATAAATATGGGACAAGAGACACATTTCCTGTGCAGAAGAATTCCGAATAATTTATACACGTATTTTACCATCAAAGAGGTGGAGTGTAAATGTCCCCTCCTTAACTGTAGACTGTACATTGTGACTTCCTTTTAAAGAGCACGGTACAAAAGGGAAAGGGGAGTCACTTTACAGAAGAGAAATCCAACAAACACCACCCCAGGCAGGTGATTAAGGTCAATTTCAACAATCATAAGTCACCTGGAGATTATGCAGGCCTGATGTAGTATGGTGAGAATGGCGCTTTGCCTCTATGGTCTTTCTCCCCAGATCCATAACTCCAGTCTAATAATGTCGAAAACACAGACAATTCCCAACTGAGGGACATCCCGTAAAATATCTGACCAGTACTCCTCAAAACTGTCAAGGTCATCAAAAGCAAGAAAAGGCTTAGAAACTGTCATAGCAGAGAAGGGCCTTTGGAAACAAGAGAACTAAATGTAATGAGGAACATCGAATGGCATTCTGGGACAGAAAAAGGATAGTTGGTAAAAACTATGGAAATCTCGATAGACTAAGGACCTTAATTAAAAATCATGTATCCGTATTGGTTCGTTAGTTGTTGCAAATGGACAATATTGGTGTAAGAGGAGAATAACAGGTGAGAATGGGTATTGGGTGTATGGGGACTGTTTGCAATTTTTCTGGACGTCTAGGATGAATTTAAAATAAAAAATTTCTTGTGAAAGTGCTAAGAAGAGGATATACACTTAATTCCTTTGCCTAAAGCTGGTTTCTGTCTTTAACTCATTGTTCTACAGTTTAGGGCTTGAGCATTTCACTTTTTAAATAATAAAAGCATAGTAAAGACCTGAAAATATTAAATAAAGCAAAAACAAAGAGCAGAAAACTGGAAGTAAACAATTAAATCAGCAAGAATGGAGGTAGGACTTTTTTTCCCATACTAAATGATAAGGATTGATCACTGCACTATTGTGATCTGCATTACCCAAGTGAAATCATGAAAGTTCTATGACAAAAGTAAACAATAGTAAACTCAGATAGCTTGTCTATCTTGCTGTATAGTTTCAGTATACAAAATACTGCTGGTTTGGGAAGATGCGTGGAAATGTATGGCTTTAGGGCAGTAGTCCCCAACCTTTTGGGGACCAGGAATTGATTGGTTTTGTGGAAGACAATTTTTTCAGAGATGGGGGAGGGAGAGGTGTGTGAGACAGGAGGTAGAGCTCAGGCAGTGATGCTGCTTCCTAACAGGCCATGGACCAGCATTGGTCCACAGCTGCGGGGGGGTAGTAGATCACAGCCTTAGAGGGTCCTGGTGAAGCTGAAGCCCTAGGCATTAATAGATAGGTGAGTGGGTATCTGGAAACAGATGAGAAGGTCCCGTTCACTTTGGCAAGTATGAGTGACTGACTCATGAATTCAGATCTTTTGAATGTCTGGCAACCTACTTTGGAATCTTCTGGAAATTGTATAGCCTCTAGCACCCACCATCTCCAAGAAGATGGGCAGCAAGGATGCTCTGAAACCTTCCCTGAAGGTCTCTGGTGCACCACATGTGTCCTGTGGATGGCTGTGCAGGATGAAAGAATAAGTCACCTTTCTGCAAAGGAAGGATTTGAGGGGGTTCTCTTGGTTTAAATACTGACCCTGGCAACCTCCCCCCACCCCAATACATACAAATTCTGTGTTTTCTTGTTATTCAACACGTATTTCAAAATGAGTGATGTGTGTAAGGTCTGCGTTAGACAGTGTGGGCAACACAGATGAATCAGATGTAGAGCTCTGATTTTCCTTCAAGGAACTGATAATTGAATAGAGGTGCTGACATTTGCTAAAATAATGAAATAGGATGCAGAGTGATCATTAGAAAATAGTATTACTGAGTAGATAGGAGAATTATTCCATGTTCTTCTGCTTCCTACTTCAACCTATGGGATCACAAAAGGCCAATTTATTTGTCAATTTTACCTTTGGTTGAGGGTCTCATCATGTCTTCCCCGGATCCTTTGTCTACACCCTCTCCCCAGATCCAGGGAGTTACCTAGTCAAACAGATTGAACTACCTTACGTGGCTTCCCACAGCCATCAGGATAAGCTACAAAGTACTAAGCTATCTACAAAAAGCATTTTGTCATGCCCTGGCCCTGGCTACCTCTCCATCCTCATCTTCTACCATCCACAGTTTGCAAAACATACATAGTTAGGATGGAATCCCAAATTGCCGTGTTCTTTCATCTCACTGTGTGCTGTGCTGCTTTGTGTTTCCAAAACGTCCCCCCATCCAACCACCTGCCACCTTTACCTACTCTGTGAAGGGCTTCGGGGTCCTGTGCACTGGGCTATTATCCCTCCTGTGAGTTGTTGTAGCTCCTTGTCCACACCTCTGCACCATTTCATGTATTCATGACTGTACATAGCCCTCCTCCCCTTTGTCAGAGTTAATCATTCCCTGCTCTGGTGCGTCATTAACACTTTGTTTATCCCTCCATCATAGCACTGAGTTGCATCTGACTTGTGTTAGCTACTGGCATGTTTTGTCTGGCTTTTTCATGCCATTGCAAACCATTCCAGAGGAGGCAACTTCTATTTTAGCTCAATGCCTGACACAACACCTGTTCATTACGTTAATTACCTTTTCTGAGGTTCCTTAGGCTTCTAGGCAACCAAACATCTCAAAGCAGACACAGAAGTTGCCCTGGTTAGCTCCATTTCCAGGCATTCTAACCAGCAGGTTATGCCCGTCTGTATATGACTCAAGGAGCCTCAGACACCCAGGAGGTGGAATTTACAGCATCTTTTTTTCTTCTCTCCAGACACCTGCTCTGCAATCACTACCAAACAGAAGGAATAAATCTGGTTGGACTCTGAAATGTAAAAAGGCTACTTGTCAACCACAC
Organism: Galagoides demidoff; assembly: GCA_963574575.1. Taxonomy (NCBI): domain Eukaryota; kingdom Metazoa; phylum Chordata; class Mammalia; order Primates; family Galagidae; genus Galagoides; species Galagoides demidoff. The sequence goes on from CAUYQV010003735.1 coordinate 26,881, forward strand.
CACTGTTTTCTGCTGGAGCCAGCAGAGCAGCCTGGACTGCACATTCCTGGGACGTGAATAATATCAGTTGTGATTACACTTCAGTATCTCATCCATCATAGCCCTGTGAACACTGGATATAACCTAATTAGGAAATGTGAAGGGCCCTTTGCTGCGCATGAGTGCTGGGGGAGCAGAGGTCCTCATGCCTCTCCCCAGCATGGGGACTCCCAGGGGTTCACACACAGGTTTGGATCCAGCAGGGCTCCGGGGCAGACCTCACCAGTGTTGTACACATTCCTTATATAATCACCAGTAAGCCGAGAACGTGACACCTTGGATTCCATCCTACATTACACTCCTCCTTAAATGCATTGCGAAGGAGATATGTCAGGACAGATAAGTCAGTCAATTTCAAACAGGTATTAAGGTATTAATGAAGTGATTAACTCTCTCTGCTAACACAGTCTTTGTTTACTGGTTTTGACTGGCCTTGCACAGGAGCCCTGAATTTGTTGTTGACAGTTGGCTTCTCATCTTTCACTGAATTCTTCTAATCTTGTTTGTCTTTTCCTACATGGCTCTTAAAATGCACTCGGGGCTGCATTCTGTCTTCCAAAGTGCAGAAAGCAGAGAATTAAGGATGTCTTCAGGCTTCATCACAAAGGGTAAGATCCTGTTCTTGGTGTTCCATAGTTTTCTTTGTACAATCCCCCCGCCTTCATTTACTCAGTCCTCTAACCATGCATTCATCTGGCATTTGCTGAGCCCCTGCTATGGTGCCAGGTACCCTCATGCCCATGGTGGCTTGGCACCTAGCATTTAGTGAATAACTGGCAGGAGAAAAGAAGGGGCCTCCAGCCAAAAGGCAGTGAGACAGAGTCACCTGCTCTGGGAGTGGACACCTGGCCACACATACAGAGACCAACCAACTGAGTTAAGTGATAAATTAGTCTTAACTCTATTTTTGAGATTTTATTTATTTATTTATTTGAGTACAAGTGTTTTTGTTACATGGTTATCTTGTACAATGCTTAAGTGAGGGCTTTTGGTGTGCCCGTCACCAAAATACTGTTCATTGTATCCGATAGGTAAATTTTTATTCCACAGCAACCCTCTTGCCTCCCTCTTCCTTGGTTTCTCATGGCTTTTATACTGCTTTGTGCCCATGTGTAACCATCTATTAGCTTCCACTTATAAGTGAGAAGATATTTCACTTAGAATAGCTGTTTCCAGTTACTTTCTTGGTGCTGCAAACGACATTATTTTATTCCTTTTAATGACTGAATAGTACTCCATGGTGTGTGTGTATGTGGCTCACATTTCTTTATCCATTCATGAATTGGAGGGCACTTAGGTTGGTTCTACATCTTTGCAACTGTGAATTGCCCTGCATTAAATATTTGAATAAGATGACCCCATTTCTTTGGGTCATTGAATCATTGAATCCAGCTGGGATTGCTGGATTGAATGGTAAGTCTACATATGTTTCTTTGAGAAAACTCCAAATTGTTTTTCATAGATGTTGTACTAATTTACAGTCACACCAGCAGTGTATAAGTGTTCCTTTCTCTCTGCTTCTACATCTATTATTTTTTTGATTTTGAAACAATAACCATTCTGACAGGGGTAAGGTGGTATCTCAGTGAATTTTTGATTGCATTTCACCGATGATTAGTGATCTTGAGCATTTTTCCATGTTTGTCCGGCCATTGTCTATATTCCTTAGAAAAACTTCTGCTTATGTCTTTTGCCCACATTTTGATGGGGTTGTTAGTTTTTTCTTGCTGATTTGTTTGAGTTCATTGTGCATTCTGTATATTAGTTTTTTGCTGGATGTAAAGTTTGTAAATATTTTCTCCCATTCTGTAGGTTGTCTACTCTGTTGATTGTCTATTTACTCTGTTGATTATTTGCTTTGTCGCACAAAAGCTTTTTAATTTGATTAAGTCACTTTTTTTTTTTATTGTTGCTTTATTTGTTTGGGGGTTCTTTAATTTTTTTTTTTTTTTTTTTTTTTTTTGGTCACACCATTCTCTGCTGACTTCATGTACATTTCTATACCCCGTATCTTGCTCTGATAATGTGTAAGCTTCAGTGTCATGGTCTAAGAGTTCCTTTGCTGCTGGAACATGGGTTCCCAGGGTTGATCCCTAGAATCCTTTACTTGTCTTGAATCATGGTTTAGCTGTTCTAGAGCATCACTGCAATTTGCCACCTAAGTTGCCAAGTATCCTCTTTCCCCTCATTTCATTGAACTGAGCTTCCCTTGAGTTACAATTTGGGGTATCTAGTTGATTTCCCTGTACTTTTTATTGCTGGGTTCTCTCCCCAGTGAACAGAGCCTGCTTTGATGTGGACCTCTATGAAGTATTGGGATTCTATCTAGCACCTGCTCAATTTTGTCACATGGCTCTGACCATGAATGGAGCCATCCTGCCACCACTGCCATCTAGCCCGGTGTATGCTTGTATTATGTCTGTGCGTTGCTCAATGACCTTGTTTGCTATGACCTACCTACTTGCCTGAATTTCTATTGTCACTCTAGCCCCCACCTGTCCTAGTAGCTCCACTCCACTCCCAATTTATCTTGCTGCCATGCCTTACTGAAAGATCTTGACATTTGATAGGGAAGATTGGGAAGATAGTGTTGTTGTTGTTACTGTTGTTGCCTTACTGTTAAGGAAACTCGAGGTCTGAGAATTAAGTGACTTAGCCAAGTACGTGTCTAGTAAAAAAGCAGAGCCAGGCCTTAAGCCAGAACCCCTGTCTCTACATAGTTTTCTCTTTGCCCAAATCCATGTTGTTGCTCTGACAATCTTAAGAGTTACTTTAAAATTAAAGGCAATAAAAAGGTGAAAATATACAGGATATAAATATTTTATTAGTAGTAGTAGTAGCAGCCAGTGGCCTTCCCCCAGTGTATAGCAATCCATTTCTTCTGGATCTATCCAGGTCTTTGAAACAGAAAGGCTGCTGTTTCTTGCATCAGAGGAGGCTTACTTGCACAAGAGTGGAAAATTATGACTATGTCTACAGGTGCCAGGTGTGAACAAGTCCAAAAGTTTATTTGTGGTTATTTAGAATGGAGGTCTAATTTTCCAAACAGATAATGCTACAAGTGGTGGTTAGATTCTTTGGCTGGCCCAGAAAAGCTGTTTAATTACTAATGCAGCTGGAGTACATTTCTAGTTCCTAAGGTAGCTGAAGTAAAGTAGATATTATGCTCTTGCAACACCATAATGAAGGCCCTGATCAATGAAGGAATGTTTATTTTGAGTCCTGGTCTCTGTAGAACTGTCTCCTGACAGCAGTGGTGATTCAAGAGTGGTTCACCTATTGGTTCAAGAGGGCTGAGGGGTTGTTGGGAAATTTCCCCGAATTTTCATAGCTATGTAAGCTGGTTTGTCAAGTCAGAAGTCAGAAGCTGTTCTGGAGAGAGGTCAAGGTGCAGTGTTTTGAAAATGTAAAGTACCAGTGTAGAGTAGGAAAAGAGGAATATTTTTTGGAAACAAAAATGGTATAAACAAAGGAGTTGGAGGAAATAGATTGAGAATCATAGTCAGAGAGAATGAGAAGTGAAACTTGACAAGGAACTGGGAAATAATAAACAGATTGGGCAAGACAGAGTTAGAAAGTTAGGGATATATAATGCAAAGCTGATTTTGGCAGAACATGATCTTAGATGGCTTTGGATAGAGCAAGTTCAGTTTTAGAGAAGTGTTTTTAAGAGGAAACTATACTAGTAAAACTTATGTAACTTAGTATTAACTAGGTGTGGATTAGACGGGAATTCTCACTGATGGGAGACAGGGTGCAACCCGGGAAGAACATGGGATCTGAAGATGAATGGGAAAGAGAGACTCACAGGGAAGCTAAATATTACTCCATGCCCAGAAAAACAGGGAAAAATCCATCCCACAGAGCAGAAACAGAAGGCTGTGCTGAAATATGCATCTTTAAGCTAGTCTTTGCTCTCTTACCAAGACTAGAAGGGGGAGGAAGTCTTGTCTACAATAGAATTTGGTCTAAAGCTGAAGAGTGGGGATTAGGGAACAGCACTGATATTCTCAAAGAACTAACAGGCTCCTTTATTTGTTGGTTGGTTTACATAAGGAAAAGCATGGACAAGATGAGCTAAACACCAAAGAAAAGAAAAAGGGAATTGAAATCTCTGTGCCAATAATTTAAAAATGTTATCTCCATCGTGACAATGGGCAAGTTCTGTAAATTACATTTCCTCTAGGGCAATGTTTCTCTTTTTTAACATTTATAGAGAGACTCTGACTACACTTGCTATGGGGAAGCAAGTGTGTATGGTTTGGCTGGAGGTCCCTAGTGTTGTTCCGAGTTGGATAACTCAGTCTTCAGGGGAGATATTGTTGTGAGCTATTATGTCTCATGACTGTCCTAGTGGGACCTAGGGGATTCTGTTTTAGGACAAGACCAATCCCCTTAATTAAGGGGATAAAGTTCCCTAGAGGAAGGTAGACACTCGTTACATGATGGATTTAAGGATGTTCTTAATCTCTGAAGGTCGGAGAGCGAGGATAGGAACTGGGTATACCCAGGTAATCCATAGGAAGGCTATAGCTTGTTCTTTGATTTTTTTCATAGTCCTGGGAACAGAGTCATTTTTAGGGTTATTAGTAATGTTTAGAGCTATTTTAATATTACACTTTTCATACTAAAAATAATTATGGGCAGCGCCTGTGGCTCAAAGGAGTAAGGTTCCAGCCCCATATGCCAGAGGTGGCGGGTTCAAACCCAGCCCCAGCCAAAAACTGCAAAAAAAAAAAAAAAAATATATATATATATATATATATTATTATGTACATCCTCAACCCTTTATTAAGCCCAATAGCCTTGTGTTATTGATGTAGTGGGATGAATGAAGGACTGTCGCAGTGGAGATAAGTGTCATCTTCTGCTGAGATCAATGTAGCAGCAGCAGAGTTGTATGGTGGGGACAATGCTCTGGAGATCCAGGTGGTGGACTAGCAATGAGGAGCCAGAAGCCCATGGTGGAGCTAGGAGAGGCAAGCTGTGGTGCTGGAGTATTTGGAGAGCACATGCCTCAGAATAACCTTTAGTGGGGGAAACAACTGCTCTTCCATTAAGATGTTGGACGGCAGACTTCTCAGGATTCCACATAGCCTAGTATGTATGTGGCTGAGGCTATCTCAGGAATTCGTGGAGTCCAGAAGGGTTGAAGAGGCATTGAGAAGGTGAAAGCCAGGAGGGAGCCATTACAGGACTCCTAACAGAAGCCAGAAGAGAAGCCAAGCCAGAAAGTCGTTCTACCTCTCGGGTCGCTACAAGAGGTGGAAAAATACATACGTAAAGATGTAGGATTTTGGCAGGACTAAGAATTGCTGTTGCCATTCGTCATTTACTATTTATTACATGTTGCTTCCTGTTAATTAAACTTCTATTAAAATAATCCTGTAATGAGAGTGCTGGCAAGAGAAACACCTGTTCTTTATTTCAGATCTTATTAGGCAAGTTGGGGCTATTGGCAGAATATTCCAGGAAAAGCAATATTTTATGAAACTAATTATCTAGAAAACTTGTGGAAGGGTTTGCTGGGACGAGTGTTCCATTTTGAGGAATGTTTTAGTAGCTGCGGAGGTCTCAGAGAACTTATTTTTGAAATGGTATAGCTGAAGAAGTAGAAGTTAACAGTTTTGAACGTGGGGAAAGAAAACAGGGCCTGATGTAGTGTTGTCACTGCAAAATTAAAACAAGACTTTGGTAGTGCTACCAGCCATATCAGATAAATAGTCAGGAGATTTTGGTGAGGGAAAAAACTGGGGATTTAGCCTTAACTATATTGCCATTTTGCTAATTCTTTTATATATATAATGTTCTACAGATTTATCCCATTCAGGTCTTCATTACTGCTAATTAGACTATACAAAAACTAGATAATTTTCATGTTTATTGTCTCATGTGTTATGTCCTATGGTAGCTAGCTGAATCTTTTTCAAATACAGTTTTTGATGCCCTGGAGATCCAGGCAGTAGACTAGCAATGAGAAGCCAGAAGCCCAAGGTGGAGCTAGGAGAGGCAGGACTATATCCATATACCTAATTTCTGGCTTCAGTTCATTTATTTATTCAATCAGTTTTTGTTTCCAGCAATAATTGCCTGCCTACTTTATGCCAGCATAGTCCCTTAGAAATAAAGAAACACAGTATCTTGTATCAACACGTTTCTGTAATACAAGTTAGCTTATATGTGGATGGTAAATAGAAAAAGGATATGAGAATAATGAAGAAGTAATGTTGGTTTGTGTGATCTCAGTATGCTAACATTTTGTGCCACTAAATGATAGCACTGAACTCTTTAAACGCAAAGGACCCATCGCTGCTGAAGGCAGCAAGCCCTGATAGTATACAAGGCCCAGTCGCTGCATGTTTTTATTCTTTCTTCAATTTGGCTACATGCTGTATTTTAGAGACTTTTTTTTTCGCTTCTAAGAGTTTATTATTAGAAGGGTCCTTGATCTTTATGTATGCGCTTTTACTAGAAAAACATTACACTGTTTTGAGATAATTATAGATTTTGGTGCACTTGTATGAAGTAATACAGAAAAATTTCATGTGCCATTTACTCAGTTTCCCCTCATGGTCCCATGTTGCAAAACAATAATACAATATGACATCCAGGATATTGACACAGAGAGAAGACACAGAACATTCCCATCACCACAGGAATCCCCCCTAATACCCCTTTATAACCAACCCCATTTTCCTCCCCACTCTCCCCCTTAGTTCCTATAAGCACTGATCTGTTCTCCGTTTCTGTAATTTTGTCATCATAAGAATGTTATATTAATGGAATCCAACAGTATGCAATATTTTGGAAATGCCTCTTTTTTTTTTTTTAACTCAGCATAATTCTCTGGAGATTCATCCACCTTGTGTGGGTTATCACTGGTTTATTCCTTTTTATTGCTAAGTAGTATTCCATGGTATTGATATACCACAATGTGCTTAACCATTTACTCCTTGGATGATATCTGGGATGTTTCCAGTTTTGGACTCCTATAAATAAAGGTTCTATAAACATTAGTAGGCTTTTGTGCAAACATTAATCTACACTTTTTTTTTTGATAAATGTCCAGGTATGCAATTGCTGAGTTATGTAATTTGGCATGTTTAGCTTTTTAAAATATTGCCACATTATTTTCCAGTGTAGCTGTACCATTTTACATTTTGATCAGCAATGTATGAATGGTACAGTGCTTCTGCATCCTTGGTGATGTTTGGTATTGTCTCCTTTTAATTGTACTCATTCTGAAAGGTGTGAAGTGGTATCCTATTGTGGTTTTAGTTTACATGTTCCTAATATCTAATGATGCTGAACATCTTTTCATGTGCTCACTTACCATTTGTGTGTTCTCTTCTGTGAAAGGGCTGTGCATGTCTTCTGCCTGTTTTTTAATTCAATCTTTTTATAGTGCTGGGTTTTGAGAGTCCTTTCTGTGTCCTGGATTCTAGTACTTTGTGGTATATGTCATTTGCACATATTTTGTCCCACTCCATTCTTTGTTTTCCTCTCACCAGAGTCATTTGCAAAGCAAACATTTTAAATTTTAATAAGGTCTAATTAATTTATTTTTATTGATTATGCTTTTGGAGTTGAGTCTAAGAATTTTTTTCCTAGCCTTACCTTAGATCCCAGATTCTGTTTTTTAAATAAAACAGATTCTATTTTTTTTTTTTTGGAGACAGAACTTCAAGCTGTCCCCCTGGGTAGAGTGCGGTGGCATCACAGTTCACTGCAACCTCCAACTCCTGGGCTCAGCCTCCCAAGTAGCTGGGACCACAGGCGCCCGCCACAACGCCCGGCTATTTTTTGGTTGCAGCCATCATTGTTGTTTGGTGGGCCTGGGCTGGATTCAAACCCACCACCTTAGGTGTACGTGGCTGGCGCCTTAGCCGCTTGAGCCACAGGTGCTGAGCTGAGATTCTATTTTTTAAATAAAAGTTTTGTAGATTTTTTTGTTGTTTGAGACAGGATCTCATTTGTCATTGCTCCAGCTTTGATTGTTGAAAATGGTATCTGTTTTCCATTGACTTATTTTACATCTTCATCAAAATCAGTTGGGCATATTTGTGTGGATCTATTTCTGGGCTCTCTACTTTGTGCCACTGCTCTATGTATCCATCTCTCTGTCAGTACTACACTGGCTTGATTATATAGCTTGAAATTGGGTAGACGATTCCTACCACCTTATTTTTCTTTTTCAAGTTTGTTGTAGCTATTGTAATTACTTTGCTTTTTCATGTAAATTTTAGAATAATCTTGTCTATATCTACAAAAAAACTTGCTGGGATTTTGACAAAAGTGGTATCAAATCTGTGTATCAATTTGGGGGAGAATTTACTTCTTTACTATGTTGAGTCTTCCAATCCCTGAACATAGTAATCCTCCCCATTTATTTAGATCTTTGATTTCCTTCATCAGCATTTTGTAATATTTATACTGAAGTATTTCATTTTCTCAAGCAATTGCAAATGGTATTTATATTTTTAATTTCTGTTTTCTAAGCTTCTCTGTTCTTGTGCCTTTGGCTAAAGAGAGTAGCTTTTTGTTAGGATATTTTTTGTCTATTCCCACTGACTTTTGTGGGATTTCTGGATTATTTGACTCTAAGTCTGTCATATATAATGTAAAGAAAAAGCTCAGAGAATTTACCACTTGTTCCTTGGGTCTCAATTCCCTAGCTAATTCTGTAATCACTGTCATATTTTTGTGCATAATTTTTGTATACCTCAAGTTTTCTGCTATGTATAAATATATGTTGAATGACAACAGAAGTGCCCACGTATTAAGACTGAATTCTGCCTTTTAGGAATTTATAGTTTAGGAGGAGGCTGCAAATTTCTCCCACATATAACCTAATGTTGCATAGTAAATTAGCAAAAACAAAGGCACATTTCTTGGCTGCTAAATATCTCCTCCACCTGCCTATGGTTATGCTTAAAGCTTTGCTATTTGCACTGAATTCTAGTGGACTTTGTTCTTTTTATCAAAAAGGTACAATTACTATAATATCTCAAGAGGGTTCAAATAAAAATGCCCCTCCAAGGAAAAAAAGGAGGAAAGAATAGATTTGGAGACTCCCTAGCACAGTTGGCCCTAAAGACTCATTTCAGCTTCCTAGATTTATGGAGCATAGGTCCTACATGCTAATGACTTGTTCCCTTACACTGGCTCAGATTCTGTAGTTATTCAAGTAAATGGGCTTGATATTTTTCTCAATAGAGCTTTTATCTTCTGTCTTTTTGTTCATGTCATTTCTTTAAACTGAAATGCTATTTTCTTTCCTGTTAAGCTACTCATGTTACAATACTCACCTTATGCAGCTGGTTCTGATTAAATTCACCTAGTTTTGACCATTTTTTTTATCATTATGAGTTCTCTAGAAATTTATGTATTCAGTTTGTGTTTTGTTAATTTACATTTGCTGAAAGATTTTTAAAAACTATGCATTGCCGAACATTGTATATGTGTGCAGCCAGTGCACACTGTAAATTCCATTATGACATGGGCTGTCCTAGTTTTGCCTCTTCCCAGATCTTCTATATCAGTTATTTTGCACAAGCAGACACTGTGGTTCACATGAGAGAGTGCTTCTGAGTGAAATGGAATTTAGGGCATTTCAAGAAGTTACAGCATATCTAACTAACAGAAAGGTCAAGAATGCTAGAAAAATAGGATATAAATATTTAGTAGGTGTTCTTTTGCTGAATGAGCAAGAGTAAATGAAGGCCTGCATGCACGAAGACCACTGGGGCTTGGCAAATCCATTTTCAGTGGAAATTATTTTGGTGCATCAAATATTTATTAAGCACCTAATACGTTCCTGTCACTTTGCTAGACCCAGAGATGGAAATGTAAAAAATGTAAAAGATTCAGTCACTGACCTCCAGGAAAATAGATACAGGGGAAAGATGTGCATTAATACAAGCCAGTCCTGGATGCTGAGAGCACACAGGTGGGGTAACAGAGCTTCAGGAAATGATTCTTAGATAGGATGATAATAATCAAAGGTTAGTATGTCAGAGACAACCAGGCAAGGAATGGGGTCGAGTGGAAAAGGACATTTCACTCATTTCAGGCAAGGGGAATTGCAAGAATCAAGGCACAAGAGCATTTTAGCATGATAAATGTGGTGAGAGACAAATTGCTTAGTATTAGTGAAGCATTAAGAGGGAGGCAAAAATTTGGGAGAGATGAGAATGGAGAGATAGATAGGGACATAAGATGGGGGGCCTGTTTATTCAAGGAAGGGCCTCAGCCAGGCTTGGTAGAGTCACTGGACCACTAGAGGCAGAAGAAAATCATGGTAAGCTCTGTGTTAGAGCAATCTTTCTGGCAGCTTGGTGGAAAATGGATTTCCTTAGTGAATTAAAAGGAGGAAAACAGTGATAATCTAGGCAGGAGAAGACGAAGGCCTTGAACTAAGTGGTAATAATAGAAGCACAGACAAGGAATGGATTGGAGAAGCATTTGGCTGGAGAAATTGGCAGGACTCGGTGATGATAGACATGGAAGATGAAAGAGAAACAGATTGCTGCTTTCGGTGACTGAGTAACTTCTGTGTCACTATGTCATGGAGGGTGGGGGGAAGGAGAATAGAAGATGTAGTGATGATGACAAGTTCAGTTTTGTGCTTGTTGAGTGTGAGGTACCTATAGGAATAAGTGGATAGCTATAGGAATGCCACTGGAGATGGCTACTTGGGAATGGCGTGTCCTCAAGGGAGAGCCAGATTTCAGTCAAGGTCAGGAAGTGAAGGGAGCATCTGTGGAGAGATTGAAGATGTGGGATAGTTGGTTTATTGTGGAGATGGAGTCCCAGGGGATACTGATGACAGCTATGAGGCAGAGAATAAGGACTGGACAGAAATAGAGCCCTGTGAGGTGACTGTATGGTTGGGAAGGTCACAGAAGCATTGGTAGCATTGTTTCTGGTGACCAAGGGTGACATGGCTTTCACACTGCGGCAGCATCAGCTGGCTTTGCGGATCCACCATTGAATTTAGGATTTTAGGCAGAATAGGGTCTGGGTTTGTACTTGGGTGGCTCTGGTCAAGGGTGGTTAACACTGGTGGTGATTTTGGCCTCGTGAGAGGATGGAGTCTGTGATGTGGCCTCCAGGGAGCAGCTCCCAGAGCTCTATAAGCTGTGTGATGAGTGGAAGCCAGACTGGCAAAAAGTGGCTCCAAGATACGTGTCTCTGTGATTTTATCTAAAAATCTGCATTGACTAGAAAGTTAACCAGGAAGTACACATTTACTTAATTGGGCTATTTCAAATTTTGTTCTACACTTGGAGGCAAGGTAGTGGCAGCGAGGGCAGGAGAAGAGAGGTCAAAAAACAAGTAAATGCTTAAAAACCACATAAATGTAATGACTCCTGCTTTGTTACTCAGAAATGGTTTTGAAGTCATTTGTAGGAGTCGAGTTAGTTCTTAGAAGAGATTTTTTTTCTCGTACAATCCAATTTTTCATGCCTTCTCAAGCCTTCTGATTTTTTCCTGAGTGCTACTGATAAGAGTATTACCACTGGGCATTTGACTGATCATGAAGGCCAACAACAAATATGTGCTTTCAAATAGAAAGACATTTTAACACAGAATCCTGTGTTAGGAAGATCCAAGGCGTCAAGTATTTAGGAGATGCATCTTAAGCTTTCTTCATAGCTTTCTCCCACACAAAAACTATCACGATGACTTCCTACATCAAAGCCTCAGCATACTTTCGTATCTTTCAGAGCTGTCAATAATCTGGTTTCATCCTCATCTGTCAAATGGGAATGATAATAATAATAATATGCCTCATTTATCCCATATTCAACAATTATGTGAAAGTGATTTGAAAAATGTAAAAGGTAGTTCTTTCATGGCTATGGTTTTGCTTTATCAGTAACAGGTAATTTAAAGGAATTTATTGGTAAATGAATGGTCCAGGTTTATACATTGGATAATTGTTCATTCCTTTATCTGTTTTATAAGATTTAACTTTTGTATGTTAGGTTTCTAATGACAAGATATTCCCACATCTGATAGAGGTAAAATGGATCAAGTTTGAGTGAGCTTAAGCAAATATAGCTTAAGTACTTGACTGTTCCCTCTGCTCCCTGCATATGTGACTCTAAGAATGGACTTTAGGGTCGACCCATACTAAGAATTGCGGGGTCACAGACGAGGAACAGGGAGTTATGAGTGACATTTCCTTTTTGTGCGTCTCCTCCCCTGATCTATGGGCCAGATGAAGCAGGGGCTGTGTTCTATTCACCCCCATGTTCCCAAAGCCTCACACAGTTCCCAGCTCACAGTAAGTCCTTGGGAATGGTGTGCAGGATGAGAGTTATTGAAAACTGTTCCCTTTTACTCAAACAGAAATGGCACAGAGAATGAGCAGAAGGGATGCTCAGGGACCCACTGAGTTGGTGAGAAGGGTGGTGTGGGATGAAGAAAGGGGATGTTTCCTGTTTTAGTTACCTATTGCTGTAACTAACTACCCCAACACTTAGTAGCTTAAAACAATAAGAATTTACTATTTTTATTATTTTTCACTATCCCATGGATCTACTGGGCTCAGCTGGGTAGTCCCTTTGCTACAAATGATGTCTGATAGGCTGTGCTCAGCTGGGAGTTACACCCAGCCAGCCTCGCCCTCCAGGGCCTCTCTGGATGAGGCTTCACTTCTTTCCATGTTCTTGCCTGAGTTTCCTAAACGGGGGCTGGAACCAAGAGGGCAATGGTGGAGCTGTCAGCTCCCTTGAGGCATAGGCCCAAGCTGGCAAGGGCTCACCTCCATCTCAGTCTGTTGATCAAAGCAAGTCATGAAGCCAGCAGCAGAGGGAGGGAAGGGAGACTGACTCCCTTCCTGGAGTGCCAGCAGGCACAGGAATGGCAGCACTGTGGAGACCATTTTTGTAGACAGCCTCCAAGGGAGGAGAAAGGCTATATAGTAGATACACATGTAATGAAGACACCTTGGTGAGTGTCTATCTTTAAGAGAAACGTACCTGTCCAAGACCATTTTAAAAAAATTGTATAAAATGTATGTGGTACTGTATAATTTTGTTACCTGTATATATTGCATAGTGGTGAAGTCGGGGCTTTCAGGGTATCCGTCATCTGCATAACATACATTGTAGGGAGACCAGTGAGCTTTATTACCTTATGTCTCTTAATCAAGAAATGCCCGACACTGTTGTGCACCCAGCAGGGATTTTCAAGACATTACCTCTGAAGGTATAAGCATGATAAAGATATTTGGCTACTGCAACTTTTCCTTAGTGCCTGCGAGGGCTTTAAATGAAAGCAGTAAATTTTCCACTTCTACAGTCATGAGAAACCCTCAAACCATTTATGTGGCATGATTCAGAAGTTACAGGACAGTTTACAGTGAAGCATTTTTATAAGCAATCCAATGCAGCAGTCAAAAGATTTTTCTTATTTCAGCTTCAAAATGCTAAGTCTTCCCAGCCACACTGTGATCAAAGGATAAAAAGGAATAAAGCACGTCAGGGGAAGTACCTGCAGGCCTGAGTCCCTTTGCAAACTCTGCTCTTCACTAGCTCCTGACCAGGGCTGACAGTCCAGCTGCGCCCTGACTCTGTTTCTTTATTTTTTGAGTGGGGATGATAAAATGAAACCTGCCTTGTCTGGCCCTGTCCGCTCAGAAGGGTTTCCAGGGGCTGCTATTAGATAGTAAAGGTAAACATTTTGAACACTCAGAAGTGCTCTGAATGTTGTCATTCTTACCATGTAATCTCAGTGAATGACTAGATACATATGTTAATAAAATATCTGTCTATATTTAAGGTGAATATTATTGGTGTCTTTGTAGAAGCTTCATTATCATCATTATTAATTCCATACTTGCCAAATTAAAGTATTGGCAAGAGGCTTCATACCTTAACTGAAGACACTCTTTGTCAATCTTATGCATACGAATTGCCTTCTTCCTGTTTATATTACTTATTTTGAAGATTTTTTATTTTACTGTATTAAAAGCATCTTTAAAGTTCTTTAAAACTCTTCAGAATAAAATTTGAAAACATAAACTCATCAGCTCGGTGGTCCCTCCGCCTCCCCGCCTTTGATTGCTTTTTCTAAACAAAACTCCTAAGCTGATAGCAACAAACAACTTCTCTCTCCCTCTGCCTTTAATGCTTTACTGGGTCATTCGCAGTTCACAGAGCGTCTTTTACCTCAGATAACCCCTTCTTCATACTCAACTCCAAATCCACCTTTGATTTCCTCTAACATTCTTGCAAAGTTACTTTAGGGAAATTTTAGCTTTCCAGCCCCTCCCTGTGTCATTCATTTGTCTAAAAAAACATGCTCTCCCCAAGTGAATTGTGCTCGTGACAGTCTGTATAATGTCTGCTTGCTAATTTACTCGTGTTACCAACACTTCTGGATTGCCTACTGTGTGCCAGGCACTACACAAACATGTGTCAGGGATCCTGGCCCGATTTAGGTGGTCATGGAAGGGCTGTCTGAGGAAGTGTGGACTTGAACTGAGACCTGAGGGAGGAGGAGGAGGAGAAGGTTGGTAACTGAATGGGTATGTTTGCGCAGGGAGTAAGGGCGGGGAAACATTCCAGACAGGGGCTGAGCATACCAGTGATTCTACGGTGGTGGGGAGAAACCTAGGACTTCTATGGAAACAAAAAGACACTGTGATTGGGCTATAAAAAGTAAGAGGGATAATGGAAGAAATTGGGTTCGAGAGACAGGCAGGGTCATGTATCACAGATTGTGTAGCATAGATTAGCTATATGCTTAGAGCTTTAACCTCCAATTTTAAGAGAATGAAAAGGTATACAAAAGTGTTTCTGTAAACAGGTATGTGTGTTTGTGCATGTGTGACAAAGAGGAAGAGAGAGCTGATCAGATTTGCATTTTGAAACAATTCTGACCACAGAATAGGGAACGCATAGGGAAAGTGCAAATGTGGATCTAGGGAGATGAATTTAAAAAGATTCAAGTAAACAGACAGTAAACGATGAGGATTAACAACCTCTAGTAATCTTGAAACTACACAGGTATGCACTTTAAAATCTTCAAAAATGCCCATTTATTACCTCATGCTATGATAATTAAATCTGTTTCATGAATTTAAGTATTTTGAGATAAAAAATTTGAAGAATCTATTGCTCAATTATCATGAATCATATCAGAACAAGAACATTTTCTACCATTTTCAGTGTAAACCTGGGTTGGTCTTGCTAGGGTATGTGCTTACCAGGGAGGGTGGAAGGGAGGAAGGCTCCAGGAGGTGAGGAGGGAGTGAGGGGCCAGAGGCATTTACCTTGATTTGCTTATATGGTCAGGATATGGCCCCCAAACTTGATGTATTGCCTTCGTGCCCCTACTGCCTTAGTATCTCCTAATTTAATTTTCAGATTTCAAAATGGCCATATGTGTGAATAAATACCCATGAGTCATTTGTTGAGAAGATGGGGGGCGGAAGGAAATCTATTCAATATGACCCAGAATTCCCTAAGCACAGGATTTTGCAATGTAAGAGACATATGAAAATTAGGAGCTTAATTCATTGTTGTTCTCATAAAAAGGCTTAAAAAAGCAGTATTAACCAGAATGAGATGAGCAGGCTCTCGTAAATAAGAATCAAAAATTGCCATTTAAGGGGTATCTTGGAGAAAGGGAATTTATTTTCTAAAAGTTTAATTATTGTGATTTAATCCACATGCTAAAATATTTAAAAATAAAAAATAAATCTCACTAAAGAAAATTGACAAAGGTGTTGTTCAGGTAATATCATTAAAACAAACCTTCACTCAGTTTTAGTTCATGGGATACTGATTTCTATCTTACTTTTAACCATGGTTTGATGTATTTCTATTTTTCAGCCTCCAGTTTTGTTTCCCTTACTGTAGCATTTCTAGATTTCCCTTTCCAGAATGCTTGAATAATTTGTGATGGGGGAGGGGCAAGGTGGCTGACTGGTGCCAGACTCCGAAAGAAGCTCCCGTCCGGAGGGAAGGGTAATGTCCAGAAAATACCCAACAAAGTTGCAGACTAGGAGTCCAGCAGAGAGAGAAGAGTGATATCTGCAGGACACCTCTGCTGAGGCGTTGCAACTCCAAGAAAGCAATCTATAGGTACATAACATACCCCAAAGGAAAAGTCTCCATCCCCCGCCCCCCAAGAAAGTTGTGTTTTTCTCTTTATTTTCTCTTCCTCTGCTCCTGTAAGTTTTCTATAAGTGAACTGAGGACCTATTATCTCACCCCATATGGGATAGCTACAGGAACTGGGGTCTACTCCCCTAGGGTGACCCTGTTGAGATTCCGAACACTCTCTCCCCAGGCAGAAAAATCAAATTTCCAGTCCACCCTTCCCTCCTTGCCTGCAGAGACAGTGAAGCGAGATCCAAGAGCAGTGCCCCCAACCCTGCGGGACCAAGCTCCCTGTCCCAGCCCTATAGCAGGAGAATTATTGGAGCTGGTGCTCCACGGCAATGGCAGGGGCGATCTCTGCTCCTCCTGCCACCTTGGCTGGGCACCCCAAGGACTGCTAGAGCTGCATGCTCTGTGGGTGGAGGTGGGGGCGATCCCCGCTCCTCCCGCCACCACCACTAGGCACCCCAAGGGCTGCTAGAGCTGCGTACTCTGGGCACCCACTGCCGGAGGTCCACTGACTGAGATGACAGTCAGTTGAGAGGGAACCACACTGGAGCAGCAGTACCCTAAGTGAAAAGGAGCAGCCATAGCAGCAGGAATAATCAGGCTCACACCCCTTAGGCTTTTCCGGACAGACATGCCCTGTCTCTCTGGGAAACCAGAGGAAACCGGTATCATCTCCAGTGGTAGCCATAGGCTGAATGGTTCTGAGATGGACTCCAGACAGTGTAAATTCAGCATGGGGTAGTATCAGTGGAAAAACTCAGGTAACATGAATAACCAGAGTAGATCAACTCCTCCAAGGAAGGATGGGGCAGATGCAATTGAAGATTCCATCCATAAACAGATGGTTGAGATATCAGAAATCGAGTTCAGAGTCTAGATAGCAAATAAGATTAACAGAATGGAGGAAAGGAGGGAGTTAGAATTTCAAGAAATTATTCAAAAGGTGTCTCAAGAATTCAATGATTTCAAAGATAAAATGACCAAAGATTTTGATACATTGGATCGGCGCCTGTGGCTCAATTGGCTAAGGCACCAGCCATGTACACCTAAGGTGGCGGGTTCGAATCCCCAGCCCGGGCCTGCCAAACAACAATGATGGCTGCAACCAAAAAATGGCCGGGCGTTGTGGTGGATGCCTGTGGTCCCAGCTACTTGGGAGGCGGAGGCAGGAGACTCGCTTGAGCCCAGGAGTTGGAGGTTGCTGTGAGCTGTGATGCCATGGCACTCTACCCAGGGGGATAGCTTGAGGCTCCATCTCAAAAAAAAAAAAAA